>RJWJ010020950.1:0-28429 GCA_004363605.1 Indri indri | reverse complement strand
ATATTACATCATAAGATGTAAATAAAATAGAAGAAAATCTCTCTTAATTTCTTTTTTTTAATTTAAAATCACTTTAATTTATATTTTTCTTTACATATGTTAATAAAAATACATTGTAAACAAAGATATTTACTAAGAAAAGCATAATGCATATTAATGTTAATTTTATTCCCACAAAATTAAGCTAAATATATCCATTAAAATTGCTTTTGTAGAACTTTCACTGTTGAAAAGATTCTGAAAGATTCTGTAACGGGGAAGAAAGAATACATTCAGAGCAACTAAAAGAAGAAATAATAATTTTCTACATACTGTTTTTTTCTATAGCTGGTACCATATAAATTTAACCAACTTTACTATTAAATTCTACCAAATAAAAATGAAAAAAAAGTTCAATATCATTACAATAATATCTTCCTACAATAAACTTACATTGGAAAATATCTGGCTCCAAAAAAAATTTACAAAACTATCTTTTAGGTCATAGAGATTATCGTATGGAAATACAATAAAAATATTTTATGACTTTTATCATAGATGCGAGGGATCAGCAAACATTTTCTGTAAAGAGCCAGATAGTATTTTAAGTTTTGCTGGCCACATACAATCTCTGTTGCATACCCGACTAAAAACATGAAAGCCATTTTTAGCTTGAGGTCTACACATTAACAAGTGGCAGGGTGGATTTGGCACACAGGCCATATTTTGCTGATTCCTGATAAAGATCACTAATAACATAGATGTATCATAAAAAGACTAGCAGTTATTTTAAAAGTTCAAACCTTTTATTTTTGTGTTATCTCAAATAGATCCTCCCCAAATACAAATTCTGTTCCTTTTAGCCTAACCTGAATTAGCTTCCTGAGTTTCACATTTATTATTACAATCTGCACATGTATTCAATGTACGAACCTACTTTTTCTTTAAATTTACCATTATACTATGGAATATTTCTCACTCATTAGTTTTCAAAATTGCCATACGCTGTGTAATATATTATTTCTAGAGCTGGTTACCAACATTTTCCTGTAATAATATATAATAATATGGCGCACAGAAATGACAGCTGTGACATACTAGCAGCATCATAGGAGTTCATTACAGCTGAAATTTTTCAGGGTAGGAGTTGAGGAATAGAGATAAAAGGTGGTACAAACTAGAAGACAGTAGCCTCACAGTTTATTTTGATAAACTATTTCATAACGGGGAGTATTTTTCAAACCACTCCCCTGCCAATGAGTATAAGAATACACTATAATTTCCTTTCATGGATATTGACTTCCAAAATGTTATTAAAATTCGCTATTTAAATAAATAGCTAAAACCTGCATACTTTGTTATTATTTTTATTGGAATTTTAGGTTTAATTTCTTATAATAAATACCCAGATGTTAAAACGCTGGGTCAAAACTAAAGGGTTTTGTTTGTCTTTTATTTTTCTTTGTATTTTTGAGCTATAGTGTTGTCGAAAAGTATTGTAGCAATTACAACTGCTTTGCCCTACTTTAATGCATGAATCAACATCAGATAGCTATCCGGAGGGATAGGTATTAGCATTTATTTTATTACTTTCTAACTTAGTAGGCAAAATTGGCATCTTGGGAGAATTTATATTTTCTTGATCACTATTTCTTTTAGAGCACGGCACATAATTTAAGCCTAAGGCAAACAACACAGTATATTCTTTATATTCAGTGGTTAATAGAGCAGCATAAATTAAATCTATCAGCGTATATGCTGGTACTGTTCTCTGGGAATGCTAGAATAAAATACTTATTGTTGTGAGTGACTTGGGGTAAATGTAGCCCCTACAGCTGCTGTCAGTCATCTGAAGGCTAAAAGAAAAAGTCTGTTGGAAACTGACATCAACACAAAGTGAGAAATGCTGAATAAAAATTGATCAAGATATCTTCTGTACATATGGGACAAAACAAACCAAAACAAAACAAATATATAAAAACTATAATTTAATGTGAAAACAATTCCTTTGTTTGTTTGTTTAAGTCAACTTGAATTGGGTTTGGTCACCTTCAAGTAAACAAGTTCTAACTAAAGCCTACTATGAAGACCATTGTTAAATGTCAAGGCTAACAATCCAATAGCCATACTTGGGAAGAGTCTGATGCATAAGAGAAAAGATCAACTGTGTGTTTCATAGTAAGCATAAAGTGGGAACAACTCAACTTATATAATGTCATTCTTTATGCCCTGATGCAATAGCAAAAGGGCATGTAGCAGAGCTTCGCATGGGTATGTCATTCTGGGCATTATCTTTCATTTATCATCTTCTTCCAGTCAAGACATTTCATAATGTCCAATAAAAATGGAATAGCTCATAAGCCCCAACGTAAACATGATTCGTCTCTATTTATATAAACAGAATAAACATTAAACCTACCATAATTTCTTTTTCCTTTTAGTTTCTTTACCACTTAATTTTTGAAGAACATTTCATTTCAGAATCACTGAGACACATCTTTTAGAACAAATAAGAAATGGATTTTGTCTTTTGTAGGTAGCAGGCAGTTCCCACAAGAGTTGGACCCAAAGATCCATAGAAAATAATTGACTTCAGAGAAAAAAAATGACATTTTAGTTTGAGTGTCCCTTATGATAAGTGTATTTAAATATCTTTACAATTATCATGTTTTTCAAATACTTAAAAATGAGCTCTAGGAACTAAAGCCATCATTCTTTCATTCTTATTTCACTGAAGCTCTTGACATAAAATCGTGATAGAATTTTTAAGTTAATTCCCAAAAGGGCTCCTTCTGTCTGCTGCAATTTGTGTCTTTCATCTTCACTTTAAATGTGGCATCATTTTATTTAGCTGCTCTTATATTACAAGCACTTCTGCTAACACTTCTCTATCTTGCTTTAAAATTACCAACATGTCAGAAAAATAAGCTATCTTAAATTTGCACCATTTTTGTTATCTCTCTTCATGTTTATTTTTGCCCTTTACCTAAACTCACAAAAGATGTGACACAGAATCATTGCTATATTTTTGCTGTAAACTTTGGTTAATTTTGAGTTTTATTTTGTAATATTTAACATATTGAACTTTAGAAATGTGTAGAATTGAATGAGATTTAAAAATCAGAGTTAATCTATTTGGGGTACAGACTTTCAAAGATGGAAATCTAAATGAAGTTGTCTTGGCTACGTATTTTTTTCTTTGATCAATTTTGTAATGATTTAATATTCTGATTTCACTATAAAAGGGTTTGGACCTGAAGTAGTTTCTATTTATCTTTGGTTGGAGCTGGTTAAACTTTGTCACCCATGCATATATAGAGTAATATACATTCCTTCCCTTAGTTTGCAGGAAATTTAAGAAAGCTTGGACTTTACACTGCTTTCGTAGCTATAAGGAAGGAAGGAGTAGAGAAAGAGGAGATAATATCTATTCCTAATATCTATGTGGATAACTCTAAATGTGGATAATTCTAAAAGGGTTTCTATAGCACAGAACTCTCCCAAAACTACAGACCCATAGATCTCTTTGACATCTTAAATAGCACAGCTAATAGTCTTATTAAACTAATTGACGAAATCAAACTTTTTATTTTTTATTGAAGTATAGTTTACATGGAATAAAGTGCACAGATTTTAAGGTACAGTTTCATGAGTTTTGACGAATGTGTGTACCCATGTAACCAACACATTTGTCGATATAGAACATTTCCATCTTGTGATATTTTTTAGAAACCACCTACCTCAACAAAGGCAAGTACTATTCTGATTCCTATCACCTGTTTAGATGAATTTTACCTGTTCTAGAACTTCATATCAATAAAATCATATAGTATGAATCTTTTGTCTTTTACATAAAAATTAATTTTTTAGATTTACCCATGTTATTGAATGTAACAATAGTTTTTGTTTACTTGTTGCTGATTAGTATTCCATTCTATAACTTTTTTAAAAAAAATCTATTCACCTAGAAATAAGCAGTTGGTTTTTGTCTAGTGTTTGTTTATTGTGAATGAAGGTGGTAGGGACATTTTTGTAAAAATATATGGATAAATGTTCTCATTTATGTTGGGTAAACAAAATAAGTGAAATGGTTGGGTCATAGGATGGATGCACTTAAATTTAGAAGAAATTTCCAAAATCTTTTTCAAGGCAGTCGCACCATGTTTAATTCCTACCAGTAATGCATGTGAGCATTTCAGTTGCTCCACATCAGTACCAACACTTAATATCAGTCTTAGTTATCAGCCCTTTATCGGATTTGTAGCACGCAAAAATTTTCTCCCATTCTGTAGGTTGTCTGTTTGCTCTTGTGACAGTTTCTTTGGCGCTTTTGTTGAAAATTAACTCCTTGTCTTGATGTGGTTTATCTGCAGGCATTCTATTCTATTCCATTCACTTATTACTCTTAGTTTGTCTCCAATTTTTTCTTTGTTTCAAGATTTTTTCTAGGTACTTTAAAATTCTATGTAGACTTTAGAAAATAATCACATATTTATACAAAAATATTTGTATAATTTTGTAAATATTGTGATGATTGGAAATGAGAATCAGAAAACTTCGGTTAGAATCTATGCTTCAGATTGTACTTCTCAAGTCATTTTATTCTTAGGCTTTTTCTCAACTGAAATAATGCTCCTGTCCACACGCATCCCTTTCTCAAGGATAAGGCCTCACAACAAAGTTGTCCCTATGCTGGGTAGAATATTTTTTACTCTTAAATCCCAGAAGCTACATGATCAGAGCCAGGGGTGTTACTGAGGAGGGTTTATTTAAGTGAAATGAAAACTACCCTGCATATTACCAAGTTAACATTAATGAATAAATTAATATTCATAATGGCTCTATTTTTGTTCCACTCATGAAGGGTAAACTGCCTTGCTCAAATGTGTTTTTTAAATGACATTATTAATCTATATAATAATTATTTGCTTCCCTAAGTTTCTTCTCATCAACTGAAAGTCTAACTTTGCAAATGGAATATTCTCAAAAGAGTGGTACTGTTAATAGCACTGAATTCCTAAGAGAGAGGCACAAGGAGATCATGTGTAAATTAACCAGGGCCCAGGAGGAAGGCCATGTTCATGTAGGCACTTAATTGATTTTGGTTAATGATGATGATACACTTCATGAGTACAAGCACCAGTTAGGGAAGAAAGCAACTTGCCATGGTTTAATAAGCAGAATGTTCATGAAAACAAGGGATTCCAGGAAAGAGACCTTAAGCCTGCAAACTACCCATTTTATGGTGCAGGAGAGATGTGAATTGGCAATTCCATTTTACTCATTTGCAACTAGGCTTGAAAATCCCAGAATTAAATTCCTAAAGGATTTCTTGATAATGCTAGGAACCACTTGATTAAAAATCCACAGCTAGGTGAACATAGGTTCAAGGCAATGCTTCCCCCATCCTACCTCCTGATAATCTGAAGTATATAGAGGTGGAGCTGTCCATGTTCTCCAAAGTAATTGCATGAAGCCATTATTTCCTCTGCCTGATGGCATGTTATTCCAAATGCAATGTTAACCACAGATTAGGTTTTGAAGTGGATTAAAATGCCCGTATTTATTAAAATATCTTCTCTTGGTGACATCAAAAATGGTTACCCACATAAACTGGTATTCATTTTTAAGGGATTCTTAGAAACTGGGATGTTGTCAATAATATACTTGGAATTCACTACTCAAAATGTTTTGGATTTAGGTAATTTAGACCTAGTTAGTGCTGAATTGGAAACTGTAGATATCCCCTCCGAGACTCATAACCATTTTAAGTAAGCTAAAGCCCCAGCCCTCTTGCCTTAGCTACCGTATTCTACACCCTTTAGGACTGGTGAAGCTTCAGCTACAATTGCACCTCAGATCAATTTATCTCTCTTCCCAATATTTTTTCTCTCATTGCTCACAGACACTGTTTCCAAATCAATCCCCAATAAAAATCCTGAATATGAATTCAAGAGGCTAAGTGTATGTTTTCTGTGGAAACTGATCAATCACTGGTGTTACTAGGAGGTGTTTTAGATAGGTGGCTCTAAACTAGATCGATTACTTTCTAGCTGGCAATGAAGACACCATCTCTTGTAGTAGGTGGGGAACTGAAAGATCCTGGTATATGATTGCACAGCATTTGCTAAAACTTTTCATGGTCATGAGCTGGGATAGATATCTGTGACAAAGAATACACAGGTGGGTAGAATATTCAGGACAAGTTTCAAGAGAAGAAGTAGATGCAATGAAGCCTATTGAATTGGATAGCTCTTTCTAAGGGTCAGTGACAAAGCATGGAGGAAAAAAATGAAAGGCTAAGGGTGATTAACATAAAGCAGATTGAGAATACCAGAGTGCTTCTTGGTAGAGTGTGTGTGTGTGTGTGTGTGTGTGTGTGTGTGTGTGTGTATATGTATATATATATATATAAAAAATAGAGGACAAATAGAGACTGAGGATCTGGATCAGACCTTAAGGGTAAGAGTAGATATCTCTAAGAAATGTTAAATTGTTAATCCTGGCAGTTTTGCTATACCAAGATGAGGACCCTAACTAAGAAAGAGTAGATGCCTAAGGCTTAGCACAAGGTGTATAAGTGGATGAACTTGAAAATTGTAAAATCTCAGTTTTCTTCCAAACTTCTGAGACTTCAGAGGTTTTCCTCTCTTCCCTACTAAAGGTAAGATATAACCCTTGCTTTAATATGAAGCAAAGGCTTGTCTCTCACAGAACACAGTTACATTCAGAATCTGCCTCTGACTCCTCTCTGGTCCAACGTACTTACAGCTAGACACTTGAGCTGCTTCTGCATTTTGGCTATTGTAAATAATGCTACATTGACCATGCCTGTCAATCTCAGAGATCCACTGTCTTAACCACAATCTTATTTTGTTATCATATAGCCACTCCTGATAACTCAATTTAGAAACCTTATTTTAAGATGCACTCGTGCTATCATTCTAGTTCTTGTGTCAAAGTTTTCCAGCTGCAAAACTTACTGAGATCTTTATAACTATGTATTATCTCTCACCTCGCTCCTCTGTGATCCTTGTCTATGTTTTCTCATAATGTTTAACAATTCATCAAAGTTCTTGTTATTGGAGAGTTTATATACCTAGTAAACCTAAAAGTTGCCCAACTGTTTCTTAACATTTCTACTTGAGTTTGAAACTTAAAATGAGAACACATGCTACATCTCACATGTATGTATAGTTGAACATAATTAACTATTTGGTGAGAAAATGAATTGATAGGCTTTAAATAAAGTCACTGAGGTGATGTACATAGCTTGGAGATTTAACATCCTATTAATGAAGTAGGAAATAAGACAGTGTTTTTCTCTGAGAAAATACCATTCAAATATTCATAAAAAGTATTTACCATGCATGGCAAATCTCTATGTGCTTACCATCTGCAGAAAAGCACAAATTAAGAAAAAAATAACAAAGAAGTCTACCTAAACCTCCAAAGAATTGTAATCTTTATTATTTTGTTTAGTTTTTGCTGTCTTTCCTACAGAGAGCTGATTCTGGAAGAAAGATAGATAGCGAGTCACACATTCAATACTAAAATTTTTGTCCGGTATTTGACGGTTATTTTTGCTTTAACTTTAAACAAAATGAACTGTAAATGAATCTGCAGCAAATCTGGTTTCAGACACAGAGGAATTCAATCAAGTCCAGGTTCATGAGGATCATCTTACAAAAATAATAGAAGTTGAATTTGAAAAAAAAAAAAAAAAGAAAAGAAAAAAACAGAAAGAAGAAAAGTATTGGAGAGTTCTAAATCAAAAGACAACTGAATCAATGAAGTCTCTGACCAAACCAGCTAGAAGCACATTTAATTTATGTGTCACCAATAAAAGAAAATTTTGCATTGATGCTAATAGTTGCTCCTGAACTGTGTGGCTTTTTAAGGCAAGGCCCAGTAGATGAGAAAGACACCAGGAGTCTTCACCAAGAGCTGGTTTCTATAAAATTGAAACAGAGTCATATCATCTAAAACACACAGTAAGTGTTCATTGCAAATCTTTAGAGGTAAAAGTTATTACTGCTTATCTGAACTACTATAAGATTTTCCAAACTTTTCACATCTCTAAAATCACTTTCTTCCAATTTATGTGGGAAAATAGTTGCAGAATAATTTTTCTTAAATAATTCTCTCATTATGCCATTATTATATTCAAAACTCTCTACAGAACTCCATTATTTTTATTCAGCCTTGTTTCAACAAGTATTTTTAATGTGTACTAAGTGCTAAGCATTGTGCTAGATGTGTGAAAATAACTGTGAAAAAAAAACAGAGCTAAGAATCTTCAGAATTTTGTCTCACTGTATAATTTTTTCATATTCCTATTTTCTCACAAGTACCATTTACCCAGCCTCTACTCTACG
This sequence comes from Indri indri, assembly GCA_004363605.1. Classification (NCBI taxonomy): domain Eukaryota; kingdom Metazoa; phylum Chordata; class Mammalia; order Primates; family Indriidae; genus Indri; species Indri indri. Next base: position 20,072 of record RJWJ010020950.1, on the reverse strand, counting down.
ATTATTACCCACGTACTTTATCTAGAACAGAGGTCAGCAAATTTTTCCCGTAAATGGCCAGATATTAAATGTTTAATGTTCGTAGGCCATTAAATATGTATCACAACTACTCAACTCTGTCATGATAGCACGAAAGCAGCCATACACAACACATAAATGAGTGGATTTGGCTGTGTCTGAATAAAATTTTATTTGCAAAAATAGGTGGTGAGATGGCTTTGGCCTAGGAGCCATAGTTTGTTGACCTGCGATGGAGTATATTTCATGATATCATCCCTACTAGTCAATATGTTCACATTCCAACTGAAGTTCTGTTTCTCCATCACCTTAGTAAGACTAGTCTTCACAGCCTGGCAAATGGAGTCACATCACTCTTGTATTTTCAATGAGAAAGTCCACATGTTTACGCATTGGTTCTAATGCATATTAATGTTTCATAGACTATTTACTCAGCATCACTGAACCTCAGTCTCTTCATGTGTAACAGAAATGTCACAATTATCTTGACATTTATGTGATAATGTAAAGATTTAATTATGCAAAGTACCTAAACCTGTAACACTAATTGCGTACTAGCCCAGATCTGCTGGAGAGCACCTTCCTGATCTGCTCCCAATCAAATCCTACAGATTTCTTTAAAACTCGGCAAATAAGTGAAACAGTATTGCTGTTGTGAAATATGCCACTTCTAAAACCCAATAGGCCTACCAGGCATGGTGCTTCCTTCTTAGTGGTGATGCAAAATGCAGTTGATGTGTCTTTCACTTTGCATGGACTGAAAAATTCAGCATACCTCAGACCACTAGAAACCTAATATTTCACTTAAGTAGCAACTCCTAAAGCTCTGCCGCATTTACCCACACTTTCTGAGCACATGCATCATACCAAGTCCTGGGATACATTATGGCAGTAATGTTTTAATGGTGGTAAACATATTAAACAAACAAACACATGCGTAAATATTTACTTGCAGATAGTAGCAGGCATTATGCACATAAGCTCCATGTTGCTGTAAGAAAACTTTTTTTTTTTCTGAAAAGGACCATATAGTAAATATTTTTGGCTTTGTGGCAAAATGGTCTCTATTCCAACTACTCTTCTCTACTTTTGTAGTAAAGATGGCCAAAGCAATATGTAAAAAATGGGCAAAACTGTATGACAATATAATTTATTTGCTAAAACAGGTAGTGGACTAGATATGGCCTGCAGGCTATAGTTTGCTGATACTTGCCATAAGAAAACTATTTTAAAATTATAAAAAAATGATAAGAGAATTAGGTGAAAACAACTGATTTTAAACAGAATTGTCATCCAAATATGTCTACTAAGATATGTAGTAATATGCATAGTAAACTACAGTAAGCCTAACTAGCATGTGGTTATCATCAATCACTCTTCTCTATGGTATTGTTAAAAAACATAGCTTTGAGCTGATGATTAATGTCTTTGTCCTTTGTGATTCTGAATTATTTTTCCTGTCTCAATTTTTAGCACTCTTTAAATTGTTGATTTCCAATAGTGAATAAGACTATGCAACATATTAATCACTTCTTTTTGCCCAGGCTGGTAAATTAATTTCAGAAAATTTACAATCTCAGTCTGAGGTCACCGTAGTATATAATATTAAAATTTAGTAACCCCCAGTCTTAGTTTTACCTGGAAAACCATCCCCTCCCATCCTTTCCACTTACAATAAAATTTCATTGCATCTGTAGTTATTTCTCCGACTATATTGTTAAGTTTTCTCCCTTCTGGATTTATCAGTTGGTAATTGCATTAGTTTGGTAGGGCTTCCATAACAAAATACCACGGACTGGCTAGCATAATCAACAGAAATTTCTTTTCTCATGATTCTGGAGGCTGAAAGTCCAAGATCAAGGTTCCAGCAGGCTTGGCTTCCTCTGAGGCTTAACCTTGCCTTGCAGATGGCTACCTTCTTTCTGCCCTTCACTTGATCTTTACTTCCTGTGTGCACATCCCACATCTCTGGGGCCTCTCCCACTTCTTCATAAGGATACCAATCCTATCTGAGTAGGGCCCCATCCTTAGAACCTCATTTAACCTTAATTACTTCTTTACAGGCCTTATGTCTAAATACGCTACTCACAGTGGGTGTTAGAGACTTCAGCACATGAATGTTGGTGAAACACAATTTATTTCACAACAGTGGTTAAAATAGCTTTCTATGGAATAAAATGAATCATTGCTGGAGTCTGTCTGCCAAATTTCATTATGTCGTACATCTACCACTTGTGGTTTTTATTTTGAAGACCAAGCTTTTCCTTTCTGGCTCCTAGCTCTTCCTTACAGTTTAGTTTAGTTTTGCTTTTTTTTCTTGACGAAAAATGTCATCTTAAGAGACACGAAAGGTAAAAATATTGGCAGCCCTAGCAAAAAGGACTGAGTTAATTTGTGTTGCTCGTGGATTATTATACTCTTTCCTAAAAGTATATAAATCATTATTTACTATTATTATAAAATGCACAGTGTAAGAATATGCATTAATTTAAAAAAATAACTTTAATTCATGTCTTGCCTATACAGAGATGGAAATAATTTGATACTAAAAAATCTTTTATTTAAATTAAGATAGATTATCTTGATATATGATATTAAATCCCATTACAAAATGCTCATAGTATGAACAATTTGAGTATCTGCTAAAGTAACTCAAAGTAAATAAACTGTCATTATTACATACAATTAATTCGTTTGGAAATTAACTTCCTGTCCTGTAATTAAAAGGTAAAGAATATAATTTGTATGACAAGTAAAACACTTAAATAAAATAAATTTATTTTCTTTGGCCAAAAATGTCATCCTCCAAGTTTTGAAAGACTGGTGTGATAACATAATCTTCTTGAAACTGTTATGTGTGGTAGGAAGTAAAATGCTTAGCCCAAATCCAAGAGAAGTGTTATGAATATTTCTCCCCCACTATATACTATAGTCTTCATGCCTATATTTCAGAAAACTTTCATTTGGAGAAATACCAAGTTAAGAAATGCAGAAGATAAGCATAGTTAGTACAGGCGAAAGCAAGAATAAATGTGTAAAAGCAGTCAAAGAAATTCTTTCTACTGAAGAACCTGATCTTTGCCTTAAAATGACGAAATATTATGCGTTGGACATGTATATTAGTTAGACAATCTCTTTGCCTCGCCTACACTCAGCCATTTTTATTACTGTTTATTTTGCGATCAAAGATGATTTTCTCAGTTATGTTATAATTGTGGACTGGAAACACATCAAGGGCTGGTTTAGGAGAGACATGCCTGACTGGGTTTGCTACTTCAGAAGAAAGACAAGACAGATTACAGAAAACAGGAGGAGATACCAATACCTTAGCTTGCATGAGTAAGAATTTTTAAGCTCAAATTTTTTTTTGAAGAAAGAAATGTTACAAGTGTACATGCATTATGATTTCTCCTCAGACTAAACCTCAGTAATTAGAATTAACCAGAATTGTAGAGTGCATAGAATTTTATACTTCAGAAGCAGTAAGCTTTTTTACCTGCCATTGCAAATTGCATTGCAACCAAATTATTAAAGTTTTAAAATTGATTTGGCACATTTATTATTAAAACTGAGGCTCAAGTTCACTATAGATTTGATCAGAATGCAAATATGAATGGAGTATTTTCAACTACTATGACACCATAAATATTGTTCTCTAACAAATATTTTTACGAATTTCCTCCATTTTTTTTCAGTTAGATAAATGGATCTCAAAGCCACTATGAAAAAAAAATATGGAAAATGAAATATAGCTGGTACAACAGCCACTCAGGAAACAATAGCATTCTTCCATATCGGCAGATCTCTAAGGAGCTGTAAATGTCACCTCTAGCAGAGACACTATTTATTGCAATATAAAACCAGAGCAAAGACTCCTCAAAAGAAGTTTTATTTTTTTAAATTGACACATACTAGAGCCTCTTTTCTATGCACATACAATTTTCTCATTACCTCTCCCACGACATCCTCTCTAGAATCACAGTAGCAGCTTCATAGAATCCCCACGACTTTTCCAAAGTCAAAAATATGCCAGAATCTTTGAACTGGAACTGATCTATCTGAAAGTCATGTTGACATTTACACACCCTTGTCAGTTAAATCGACATTCAAACTTTTCTTGTTTCAAAGTTACATTTGTCTTTTATTCTCTAATATTTCAATTCTTGGAATACTTTTTGCATGCAGGGAGAATTCTCATTGATAGCAAAACAAACCATTGTGTAATTACAAAGAGAAAGGATTTACTTAATATTGTTTTATCCAGTGCATATTAGAATAAAAATTACCAGACATTTCAACTAGTATGACACTTGTGCTTTAAGTAACTGCATAATCTAGTTATTATGGTTAAATGTGAAATTGTAAATAGGTATATGTGTTTGTATCTATTTCAAAAAATAGAAAAATGAATAAAAATAGATAATTTGTAAATAGAAAAAAATCAATTCTCTTTTATTTCTTGGGTGTTCTGGATAAAATATTTCTTCCTGAAGCTATTGCCGGATTATATTGCTCACTTAAAACAAAATAAAGATTTGCAGAAAAACTTCTTATGACTGTGTTTTTTTTTAATTTTTTGTATTATTTTAGGCTACAGATTTTTCAAAAATTTTGTCAAGGACTTAGGTCCTATATTACGTATTCTATGTGATTTAAAAAAATATTCAAAATAATTTGTCAAGCTTGATTAAATATTGAAATGATTAAATTATTTGCATCTATAATTCCAAATTTCATAATGACTAGTTTGCATAAAATGAAGAGATACCATCCTAGATCTGACATCCAGGAGGAATGGACAGGATAAACATGATGTGGTGCTGGACAAACAGAACAAAATGACAATTGTTTCTTGGTTTAATAGGAATACGTTTGTGAAGGACAGCAGTAAGAGGTAATCTTAGGATAAGTGGAAGGCTGGACTAATAAAAGGCTTAAAAAATCTTACTGATTCACAAGAAACATGTCAAATTCTGTAGAATCTTCACTTTAAGAAAGCAGATGACTAAAGGATTTAAAATAGACAAGTTAACCTCATGATTTAAATAGATATTTTTGGAGTATTAAACACTGACCTTTACTTTACTGGTAAATTAAGCCATAATCAAATGCACTTCCTTCAATAATGTTGAATAAATAAGACACAACAGTTTAATATGCTTTAATGAAGCCATTCTTAAGTTGATTTTAAAAGGTCAGCATCAAATTTGAATTAATCTTAGTTAAGAAATATTAATTACTAATTCTAAGAATTGTTAAAATAACTAATTACTTAGTATTCAGTCTCAGTAGCAATTAATGCTATTTGTCCTATTTTGATTGTAAGTGCTAATCTATTAATTATGTTAAACTTGTATTTTTCCTTTTAAGAATTGATATTTATAATCAAATTTGACTGAGAAAAAAATTTTTTAAGTGATATCTTTTAAAATATAAGCTTCATGTGCTCAGCAAAGAGGGACAATTTAAATTCTTCCTTTTCAATTTGTATGCCTTTTATTTGTGTTTCTTACCTAATTGCTCTGGCTGGGACTTCTAGTACTATGTTTAATGTAAGTGATGAGTGTAGGCATCCTTGTCTTATTCCTAATCTTAGGAAAAAAACTCCACTTTTAACCATTAATTATGATGTTAACTGTGGGCTTGTCATATATGGCCTTTATGATGTTGAGATATATTCCTTCTATACTCAATTTGTTGACAATTTTTATGATGAAGGGATGTTGAATGTTGTCAAATGCATTTTCTGAATCTATTGAGATGATAATATGTTTTTTGTCCTTCATTTTGTCAATGTGGTGTATCACATTTTTTGATTTGCTTACATTGAAACTTCCTTATATCCCACAAATAAATTCCATTTGATCATAGTGAATAATTCTTTTAATATGCTTTAGAATTCGGTTTGCTAATATTTTATTGAGTATTTTTGTATCTATGTTTGTCAAGAATATTTGCCTATAAACTTATTTTCTTATAACATCCATGTCTAGCTTTTGTATCAGGGTAATGTCCACATAAAATGACTTGGGAAGGGTTCCCATCTTTAATTTTTTTAAACAGTTTGAGAAGAATTGTTAATAGTTCTTCCTTAAATGTTTAGTATAATTCAGCAATGAAGCTATCTAGTCCTGGAATTTCCTTTGTTTGAAAGTTTTTGATTACTGATTCAATCTCCTTACTCTGCGTTGTTTTGTTCAATTTTGCCATTTCTTCATGATTCAGTCTTGGTAGGCTGTATATGTCCAGGAATTTATCCATTTCTTCTAGGTTATGTAACTTATTGGGATATAATTGTTCATAATCTCTTATGATATTTTGTATTTTTGTGGTATCAGTTGCAATGTTTCCTCTTTCAGATTTTTATATATGTTAGTCTCCTCTTTTTTTTTCGTTAGGCTACCTAAATGTTTGTCATTTTTTTAATCTTCAAATTAAAGCCTTTCACTTTTGTTTATCTTTTCTATTGCTTCTCATGTATGTATGTGTTATTTATTTTTACTCTGATCTTTGTTATTTCTTTTCTTCTGTTAAGTTTTGGCTGTGTTTGTTGTTTGTTTTCTAGTTCCTTGAGGTATAACATTAGGTTGTTTATTTCAGATCTTTTTTTCTTTTTTCACTTAGGTGTTCATTGCTATAAACTCCCCAGTTAAATCTGCTTTTGCTGCATTCCATAAGTTGTATTTCCATTTTCATTTTAGATATTTTTAAATTTTCCCTTTTAATTTCTTTTTAACCCATTGGTTTTCCAAGAGCACGTTGCTTAATTTCCGTGTATTCGTGAATTTTCCAAGGTTCCTCCTGTTACTAATATCTAGTTTTATATCACAGTGGTCAGAAAAGGTCCCTGATATGATTTCATTCCTCATACTTTGTTAAGAGTTATTTTATGGTGTAATATGTGATCTATACTGTAACATGTTCTATATGAACTGAAGAGTATATATTCTGCTACTGTTAGATGAAATGTTCTTTGTGTATGTTAGGGTCATTTGGTCTATTGCGTTGTTTAGTCCATTTCCCTATTGACGTTCTGTCTGCATGTTCTAGTTATTGTTGGAAGTGGGGTATTGAAATCCCCTCCTATTATTGCATTGCTCTCTATTTCTCCCTTCAGATCTGTTAATATTTACTTTTTATATTATGTCATCTGATATCAATTGCATGTATATTTATAATTTTTATATGCACTTGATAAATTGACCCCTTATCATCATAAAAATGTTTATTTGTCTCTTTTTACAGTTTTTGATTTAAAGTCTATTTTGCCTAATATCAATATAGCTACCCCTATTCTCTTTTGGTTTATATTCTCATGGAATATCCTTTTCTCTCTCTTCACTTTCAGTTAATGTATATTCTTAAAGGTGACCTGAGTCTCTTGTAGATAGCAGATAGCTGAGTAGGTCTTGTTATTTTATTTTTTTTAATCCATTCAGCTATTCTATGTCTTTTAATTGGATAATTTAATCCATTTTCATAAAGATAATTATTGATAGGTAAGGATTTACTATTGCCATCTTGTTCATTGTTTTCTATTTCGTAGTTCGTTTCTTTCATCCTCTCTTGTTGTCTTCCTTAGTGATTTGATGATTTTCTGTAGTGTGCTTTGATTCCTTATCTTTTTGTGTATCTCCTATAGATTTTTCCTACGTGGCTAGCATGAGGCTTACATCATATAGTTGTAATGGCCTATTTTATTCTGATAATACTTAAGGTCAATCACATATGAAACCATTACACTTTTGTTATTTTTGATACCACAGTATACATTTTTATATTATGTATCCTTAACAAATTATTGTAGCTATAGTTGTTTTTAATAGTTTGTCTTTTAAGCTATATAGTAGAGGTGTAAGTTATTTGCACACCAGCATTACAGTGTTAGCATTTTGAATTTCACTATGTACTTATTTTCATCTGAGTTTTATATTTCCGTATGTACTAATTATCATCCTTTTCTTTCAACTTGAAGGACTTCCTTTAGTATTTCTGTAAGACAAGTCTAGTAATGATGAATTTCTTGAGGTCTTGTTTGTCTTAGAAAATCTTTATCTTGCATTCATCTCTGAAGGACAGCTCTGCTGGGTATTTTTGATTGGCAGGTTTTTATTTCTTTTAGCATTTTCAATATATTATTCTACTCTCTCCTGGCTTGCTAAGTTTCTTTTGAGAAATCTGCTAATAGTAGATTGCCTTTGTTTGCAGATGACATGATCTTATATGTAGAAAACCATAAATACCACATAAAAAATTGCTAGAACCAGTAAAAAAATTCAGTAAAGTTTCAGGATATAAAATTAACATACAAAATTCAGTGGCATTTCTATACATAAAAAATCAAAAAAAGAAAAAAGAAGAAAACAATCTCACTTGCAAAGCATCCAAAAAATACTTAGAAGAAAACTTGACCGAGGTCGTAGAAAATCTGTATACTGAAAACTACAAAGCATAGATGAATCAAATTGAAGAAAATACAAATAAATGAGAAGATATCCTATGTTCATAGATTACAAGAATTAATGTTGCTAAAATGTCCATACCACACAAAGTGATCTACAGATTCAATGCAATCCCTATCAAAATTTCAATAACATTTTTAACAGTAGTAGGAAAAAAATCATAACATTCATATGGCACCGAAAAGACCCTGACGAGCTAAAGTATATGAAATCAAAGACCCTCAACAGCCTGGAAGAACCATGCTGCCTGTTTTCAAAAATATTACAAGGCTATAGTCATCAAAACACAAAGGTACTGGCATGAAAGCATTCATATCACTCAATGGAACAGAATAGAGAGCCCAGTAATAAATCACACATCTACAGTGAAGTGATCTTTACCAAATGTGCCCAGAACATACACTGGAGCAAGGTAAGTCTCTTAAATAAATGGTGCAGAAAAACTGGATATACACATACAGAAGAATGAAATTGGACCCTTATCTCACACCAAATACAAAAATAACTCAAAAAGGATCAAAGACTTAAATATAAAACTTGAAACTGTAAAACTATTACAAGAAAACATGGGGAAAAGCTTCTTGACATTGATCTTAGGAAAGATTTTTTTTACACATGATCTCCAAAGCACAGGCAACGAAAGCAAAAATAGACAAATGGGATTGCATCAAATTAAAAATCTTCTTCACAGCAAAGGAAACAACAAAAGTGTGTGAATACAACCTACAGAATGGGAGAAAATATTTGCAAACCATACATCTGATGGGGTCAATATCTATGATAGGGAACTCAAACAACTCAATAGCAAGAACACAAATGACTCTATTAAAAAGATGGGGAAAGGACCTATAAGACATTCTCAAAAGGAGATATATAGTGGTCAACAGGTACATGAAAAAAATGTTCAACATCACTAATCATCAGAGAAATAGAAATTAAAACCAGAATAAGATGTTACCTCACACCTGTTAAACTTGCTTTTATCAAAAAGACAAAAGAAAGCAAGCATTGGCAAGGATGTAGAGAAAAGGGAATCCTTGTACACTGTTAATGGGAAGGTAAATTAAGACAGCCATTATGTAAAACAGCACGAAGGTTCCTCAAACACTTAAAAGTAGAACTACCATATGATCCAGAAATCCCAATTCTGGGTATAGAAATATTCCCCCACTTACAATGGTTTGATTTATGATTTTTTCAACTTCGTGATGGGTTTGTCAGGATATTAAATGCATTTTTGACTTGTGACATTTTCAATTTATGATAGGTTTATCGAAACATAATTCTGTCATAAATCTAGGAATATTTGTATATCCAAGGAAATGGAATCAGTATGTCAAAGAGATTTTGGCACTCCCATGTCCATTGAAGCATTATTCACAATAGCTAAGATACGGAAACAACTTAAGCATGGATCCATTCATGGATGAATGGATGAAGAAAAGGTGGTGTACACATGCAATGGAACACTTTTCAGCCTCAGAAAAGAAGGAAATTCTATCACTTGTGGCAACATGGATGAATCTGGAGTACATTATTCTAAGTGAAGTAAACCAGGCACAGAAAGACAATATTTCATGATCTCACTTATATGTAGAATCTAAAAAAGTTGAACTCATAGAAGCAGAAAATAGAATGAGAGGGATCAAGGGCTGAGGAGAATGGAAATATGTTGGCCAATGAGTATAAAATTTCAGTTAGATAGGAACAATAATTTCTGCAAACCTATTGCGTAGGATGGTGAATATAGTTAGTAACAATATACCGTATGCTTGAAAATTGCTTAAAAAGTGAATTTCAATGATAAGTATGTAAGGCAATGCATATGCTAAATTGCTAGATTTAGCTATTTCACAATGTGTACATACATCAAAACACTGTGTTATATGTCATAAATATACTCATTGTGACTTGTCCATTTAAAAAATTGATCAATTAAGTTTCAAAAACAAAATATAAACTTACACAACCTAAAATTTGAACTTACATGAAAATATTTACTTTGATGTTGAATGTATGAAAACTACTCTAAAACATTTGTACATGTTGAAAAAAGTCTGAAGATGACTTGGATATGTGGATATGATCCAAATTCATAGACAATGCTATTACAAGAAAGAACATTGCAATTGGCAAAGCTTTCACAAAATTGTTGCATGCTTTCTAAATAGCTTTCTACTGAAAATGTCTTGGCAGAAACCCTTGGTTTATAACCAATAGGATTCCCAAATCATTCTCCATTGACCCCCCATAAAATAAAAGCAAGTAGAAATAAAGCTTGCTATCTCATACTTCCTGGTACTTAATTGTCCATTGTATACTTGCGGCCAATGAGATGAAAGGAAAAAACCTCCTATAGAATGTACTTATATTTCTTTGGTAAAAAAGTAAGCATATGTAAAGAGAATGCATTGATATATTCTGTTAATTGCAGCTACAAGCATTCCTAATTTATGTATAATTAAGCAAATATCAGATGTCGATCTAACCTATTTTTGTTTTTCATGAATAATATAATCCCATTGCAATTTCTTTAGGAATAGATGTTACATTCAAAACTTTCTCAAAATTGGGGATTCATTATATATCTCTATTATTTATGTCTATATCTATCTATTAATATATACCATATTTTTTTCTATAAGTGGATCTCTGTAAAAATAGGCAATGCATTAATACCTTTATAAATAAAAATCTCCAAATTAATTACTGCAGTGGCAGATTGTCATGTTAAGCAATTGTTTCATAAAATTGAAAAATCCCTGAAAAAAATACAATTTGAGAAACCATAATAAATGGAAAAAGAACTTTTCACATTTACAACATTGTGAAAATACGAACAGTTACATAGATTATAAAAGTAGAAAACAGTAGAAACTTCTAATGTATTTATTAAATGTATTAATCAGGTGAAAGTTCATCTCAATTCATCTGTTTTCTGAAACGCTTAGATCTGTTAAATTTGCAGGGGAATTTTTCACCATGAAACTCTCCTCTACCCCAACCTTCTGTGTAATTCCAAAAAAAGTAAGCTGATAATTATTTCTGTTTTGTGAAATTTTGGATTTTTGAATCCTATTACTTAGTTGACTTGAAGAAATTTATACAATGAAAAGGACAGAAAATTAAACACACACACACACACACACACACACACACACACACAAAGATGGTTTTTCTGTTTACCTCACTTAAATTCTAGTTTTGATTCCTGGATTTAGTGTTAGCTGATACACTCAAATTATATGTAGGTTACTTTTGAAAAATGTACTTGATTTAAGGAAGTTAACAGTATTTTGCCATACAAATGTCCACTACTACACTCACAGAAGATTTCAATGAGTCATTGACATCTCTAAAATAATATCTACCTCCTGACGTTATGAAGAAATAGAATTTTTTAAAACATTTAAAAGATACAGAGATCTCATATTGAGATTTTATTATTTGAGTCATTCTCCCTACCTGATGTAGATTTCATGCAAAAAGATAATGTATTAATAATACCAAGTGGTTATGGAAAAGTCTGAGTGGGAAAAAAGAGTCTGGTTCTAAATATGCAGATTCTAATTTCAATAGCCAGACACTCATTTTGAAATGCAATTAGGTTTGAGCAAAGATATGAGAAGCCCACACATTCCCTTTTCAGAATTTCATATTTTTATATTAGAAAACAATAATTTTGTGCTACAATATCCCCTAGGTTTTAAGAAACCAGAAATTTACTTAAGGTTTTACATCTATACTGTTTCAATTTATTTTATAGCTCCCAGTCGTCTTGAGGAAATGTGTGATCAAGACATAAATAGAATTCTGAAGCAATTCCATTTCTTTGTACCTTGTAGGCCTAGAATATGTCACCCCAGAATTCCCCAGATACCAAACCAATACATTATTCAAAATCAGAATGCTTGTTGACTTTAAAGCTGCTACACGGATCTGTGTGAAATGTTCAATAAATCAATAATTGACACAAATGCAATAAATGAGCAACCAGTGGAGAATCCAAAGTAAAAAGTTATATGTTACAATCTATTTGGGGTGACATCAAAAGACAGAGCAAAATCACACCATTCAGAGAAGAAACACAGAAAGATTCCTGTTTCAACTTTCTCACAAACCAGCTGCGTGAAATTAAGCAGGTAAATTGACCTATTTGGGCTTCATTTCCCTCTGTGGCTCTAATGAAATTGAGGAACAGGTTGCAAATTCTAGGACTATCAATCTATAACATAAATTCCAGTGACAAGCTGTGAAAGGCAGTTTGTGGGAAATGTTAAATGTGTCCTAAAAAAGTTCAACAGGAGATTCTGTTGACATTAAAGAAGCAGATCATCGTAGCTCCAGGGAAAAAAGAGACTTCACACTTCCCAAAGATTGTGGAACAGAGTGGAGAAATCAGGCTGGCTTAACCAGAAGCTAATAACATCAAATCTGAATTTGGGTTTCAGGGTAAAGAATGAGGAAGAAGCAGGCCATTCCAGGAAACAGGAGTGCAAAAAGGCAGAAGAGCAAAAGACATATTTAGTGGTTAATAAACAGAACATTTTGGGAAAATAAATAGCTTTATTGGGGAAAGTAGGGGAGTTAAGATGGACAAGCAAGCTGGAGGAAATCATCCATGGGAGGCCTTGAATGCCACGGTATATCAACGTTTTGGAAATTCCATTCATACTTTTTTGCTTCCAATATATATTATAGAAAAATAATGCACCTTTTCAGGGCACAGTATTTCTGAACAATACTTAGTGTGTCTCTAAAAGTTGCTAAAGATAATGATTCCTTATTTTCATAGGGAGATCATTGGAGAGAGAGATACTGATTTTATGGTGACCACATCCAAAACTGAATGGAACACAGGGATTATTAGTATTATTCTTTAAGTGACACCCAGAATAAAAGAGTTCAATATTTAAAACTAACCTCTTCTAATAACAATATTTAATAGTATCCATGTTTTTTATTCTCCATAATATCTGTGCACTTCCTTTTTCAAGAAATTTTCTTGAAATATCAGTGACTTTATTAAAGTCAGAAACTGTGACATGATATATAGATATCACAAATCTCAAATTAATCATGCCTCATTGACTGCTATGTCCAATTTCTGTAGATTAAAAGTACAGACTATTTTTCAACTTTGTGAATATTGAAAACCACAGTTTGGAATCTGGGGGAAAAAACAAAAGAATAAACTGTGAGATTTTTACCTCTCGTTACTTACAAAAAATTGTAAAACTGGAATTTACCTGATGATTTAGGTGATACAGGAGAGAGGACAGAATTGTGCTCATTCCACTATGGCAGTTTTAAGCCCGTAGTGATAACAATAATATTTTTTCTCGGAAGGAAGCAGAAGAGATTAGGAAACAGAGGCAGCTGGTAAAATTAATTACAATGTGACATTTTATATGTAATATTAATTTTTTGTTCATATTACACCCTATGCTTCTTTATTAGAGCTGTTAGTTCTAGTCATATAATGGGAAGGGGTGCTGATAATTAAAGATACATGCATGTATATACACCTACATAAAACATATAACTAGTATAATAAATATAAAATGATGTTCTAAATCTCTAACCTTGATGTCCTTTGGTTGGACCCCATCATATGGGCTAACCCCCCGCTGCCTCCTGCATACAAATATACAATATTATTTGTCACTGTCTTGTGCTCTCTCTTCTGTTGACCTCCTGACTTCTTCTACTCTTCGCCCCCTGTGGGGAGGGAAGGAATAGGACTGGACACTGCAAAGACTGTGACTTTGATAACAGTGTAGAGAAAGGCTCTCAGCTGGCAAATGGACATTCCATTACTGGATTATTAAATGGGCTCAGGGAACTGGGAATTCATACTAAGTAAGTTTAGTATGACAGATGGGACAGAGTGGTAACAATCTGGATTGTGGACAAATATTGAAAATTAACCAAGTGTCAGGTTGAACCTGTTTATTCACTATGGGCCCTGAGTAAGCTAACGGGTTTGGATGGAACTGCAGGTGACAAATCAGTAGAAAGATGAACACCATAGGAGGATCCCAATGCTCACATCCTCCCCACTGTCACCAAATGGGATTTGGGTAGAATTTCCACCTCCAGGGTAGACAGTGGAATAAAGCAAGAAGACCAGGCTAAAGTTCAGTTTTATACAGCAAGTCAATTCAGCAAGAATGTCGTAGAGTTTTGCTGAGATTAAATAGACAAGTAAGGGCAGGAACCTCAATCCTGGCATACTGAACATTGGGTCAAAACAAGGCCAACTCAAGGACAACAGATATGCCCATACATTTTTAGTCCAATATACGAAGTGGCCCAGAAAGTTGATATGGCTCAGTGTGTCTTTGAAAGAGAACAACGAATTCATCTTAAAAGGGCTGAGCTAAAACACCTGTCCTACAAACAAATTTTAATCAGTAAAATATGCTTTATTCTACCAATTTTAAATGTAACTCCACAGATAATCACTGTTGTTTTCTTTCTTTCCTGGGCTAACCCCCCGCTCCCCCCTGCACACAAATATACAATATTATTTGTCACTGTCTCGTGCTCTCTCTTCTGTTGACCTCCTAACTACTTCTACTCTTTGCCCACTATGGGGAGGGAAGGAATATGACAACATGGAAGGAAAGTAGACTTTAGTCTTAGATTTTGGGTTAGACTTTCAGCCCTTGTATTCACAAGCTGTGAGACCTGAAGGAAAGTTTTAAAATAGCCAATGTTTATTGGGAACCAATGCCTGGCATTGTCTCAGGTAGTTTATGCAAACTAAATTTATCCCAACAACATTAAGACGCAGGTGCTATTGTCCCTGAGAAAACTTGGTCCCAGAGAAATATTAAGTAACTTGTATAAAGTTACACAGCAAGAAAGTGGCAGAGCCTTAATGAAACCCAGGCCTTTTAAATCTACAGCACACTTTTATCACTATACTTACTGATTTTAGGCTCAAGTAATCTATGTCTCAGGTTCTTGTATATATAATGCATACAATGATGATTACCTCCTCAAATTGTATGTGGAATAAATAAGATATTGTGCATAACAACTAATGACATATGATAGATACTCAAAATATTAATTACTTTCCCAATTCTTTCTACCAATTGTAAAATCTCTAGAAATAAATACAAAATTCACGAAGTAATCTGCTATTTAAAGGTACCCAAGAGTATCATTAAGAGAAGTTTCTTTTAGTGAAAAAAGTTATGCTAAGATAGTATTTATAAATTTGAATTATTGCATATTTTATTTTCTTGGAGTTTAGGTAAAATTAGCGTTCAAACCCTGAGGAAGTTGTTGTTTTTTTTTTTGTTTTTTTTGTGTTTTTTTTTGCTATACCTTTGCAAACTGGAATATTATTTGAACTGTCCATACTACTTATATCTCATTGCAAATTACACACTTTGGAACATTTTTATGTACCCTAGATTCTGTTTTAGGAAATGTTATTTTTTTCTGTTCTCATTTTGCAAAGACTATCAGAATAATTACATTACTTATACTGTTACTATAAAATTGGTCATTTTGGGCGTTTCTTAAAATTTGATATTATTATTGATCGAGGGGGTGCTTCATTGTGAATTCAAAATGCATGTGACATCTCATTTTATGGAGATATATAATTATTTTACCTTTGTTTTTCTAGCTATCTGACAGCTTATGTTGTTTCTGGTGATGGCAGGTTTGGTTTTATATCTTGTGTTTATTTTGCAACCTGTTACATCAATAGCTGTGCATTTTGTTCCTGGTTGTAATAACTTTCTATCTGCCCACTTTGTATTGAAATTGAATTTTTTCAACCTTAAATTTTTTTGTATTTTTGACCATGTCTCTAATCTCTCTGTAGGTCAGAGGATGCATTTTTTTTATCCTATCAAATACATACAACTCCTCAAAGTCACACTTGATCAGAAATGGTAATTAATATAACTTTTTCACTTCTCATTCCATTTTTGAGTCAATTGTGAACTGTTGTATCTGAAAATCTGGTTAATTCAATGTTTAGATGCAGACAGGAGAGGTATAAAACAATCTAGTGAAATATTTTCCCATTTACAATTCAGACATCTGTGTCATTATCCCTAATTTTACAAAGTCCCAAACATTTAATCCATGGATTAAGATGTTGAAGTTTCCATGAAGCTTTCTAAAAGGGTAAGTTATGTGTCTCATATTATTGTAAAATAAAATATTTAAGACTCTCTGCTGTATAGACATTTTGCGGAAGTGTACTTTTTACTCCAGAAAGTATTTATAGAGAAAGGTATGACTTCCTTTAGTGGCTTCAGACCGTTTTTTTTTTTAGCTTCTCTCTGATAAGTGACAGTCTCTTTTGTCCTTAGAACCAGTCGCCATCCACATTCTTCAACAGGTGCATTAGTGCTGGGAGACTGTCAGGTGGGTAATGAGAATTCAGCGAGTTGAGAAGGCATGTCGTATTTCCGAAAATGATGGAAAGTCATTTCCACCCCTTTCCCAGGGCGGATGTCTTATTTTCCTGCCACTCTTCTGGCATCGCATTAGTCACGTGTTGCTTGATATGGTCAGATTCATCAAACAAACAATTTTCATCAATTATGTGACAGTTTGTATTGTCTAAACTTGTCATGAGCCCCGCTGATTTTTCAGCATGTTTCCACAGATGCATCCGATGCCCTTAACTCACCTCTGCAGCTCAGTGAGAGGTGCAGGAGTCTTGATGGAAACATTGATACCTAGAAAAGCTTTCCATCGGATGAATTCCTGTTCATTCTTTAGATTTTACCACAGGGGTCAGCCCATTCAGGAAGCTTCCCTCTATTTTTCTATTCGCATCCACCCACACTCTATACTGAGGATAGCTGTTTTTCATTTCTGCCCCTAAGGTACTCTGTGTACTCACCTATCAATGCACCTCACACAGTTTGTTAACTTGTCATTCTCTCAAACTAAATTGCAAACTCAAGGAGAAGCTTTAGTTTTATATGTAAAAAAAAAAAAAGAAAGTCATCAGAGGTCTAAAGAAGTGACATATTTCAAGCTACGTTTTATTAGAATGAGGGCTTCTTTGTATCCCTTCTGTTGGTTTCTGGAGTAGGTAGCTCTTTGTAGTACTAAACCAGTGGGTTGTTTAATATGTAATCTAAGGAAGATGCTGATCTTTTACTTACTACTTTTTATTCAGTGTTTTTCTTTGTCTTCTCGGAGAATTTACCTAACTTATGTTCTAACTCTTCTATGGAGTGCTTCATTTCTGTCTTGCATGGGGTAAATTATATCTTATGATTATTCTTTTTGTTTTAGCTTTATGTGCTCATTTCATCTGTGCAATACCTTTCCTTATCTCTTTGAATGAATGTAGACATTGGAGCAGCAGTACTGTGAGCTCTATGAAGAATGGCATCATTTAAATGAATAGGAAGCAATCTATTAAATCTTATGACCAACTATTATATATAAAACTTTTTTTCAGATGTATTGGAAAGTTAGGGACAAATTGTTGACAAGACCTAAGAAAAATATAGTGTATGAATAACAAAAGGCAAATATCAAATAAATGGAGACTTATAAAGCAAATGACATGCTCGTGATATATTATGCAACTCAATTGCAAATGGTTACTTTAATAAATCTAATACATTATTTAATAAATTTTATAATTTAATAAAAATACTGAATATTGATTTTACCAAAATATGTAATATAACTATATGAGGATGATTGGGAGAAGAGATATGAATATGGGAATAATAATAAAAGAGCTAAATTCATAAAAGCTAGTAAAAAAAGAGGAGACATTTAATTTTTTTAAAAAATCAATAAATATATATTTGAGCATAGTTAAAAATAAAATTGTCATTTTAAGCAAAGAATCCTAAAACTTTTTTTTAAAGTATTGAAAGAAGATGTCTCCATGAAGCAGGAAACTGGAATGGGAAGAGATAGGACTGCAGTTTTGGCAAAAGAACTCTAGTGCTCTACGAATATTAATAAAACAATTTATATTATTTTATAACAGTTGAATTTTAATTACCAGTAGGCATCTATTGTCTGTGACTTGAAAGATTATAGATGTTAGCTCAAAACATTAATTTTATAGTGTAAGGGTAAGCTGACTTATTTGGAAAGTATACTAAACTTGTCAGTTTAATTTCTAAAATCTAATGTGTGTATATAACTATTATGCTCAATGTAAATGGGGAACTAGAAGATAATTAAGAAATTAAACTTTTCTCCATGAATCCTCTTATCTAGTAGGAGTGTGTGTTTATGTGTTGATTGTATTTTGTGTTAGTAGAATACAACGAGCATGTAAATATCTAACCAAATAAAAGTAGAAAGGAACAATTCATAGTATGTCATGCATCCATAGCAGTTAAAAAAATTACCTTCAGTGCTTATTAAAGCAAAAATACTTTCTTTTGTTTCTCCTCTTGTGCTCAGTGCAATTGAAACATGGTTTTCTTTTGTTCCGTTTTTTTGTTGTGTGTTTTTTTTTAATATGTCACATGCCTCCCTTTAAGACTTTCTTTATCTTCTCCCTGCACCCATTATGCTTCTTCAGGTGAGGCAGATACAAACAACTGAGCTAATGTTTATCCTTCCAAGGAGAACATGATATTTGCAAAGAAATCAGTGCATATTGTGTCATCCAATTTTCCTTGTCATCTGTGTATGGCTGAGTTGAAATGCATAGTTCTTATAGCTTAAGGAAGTGTTTTTGTTACAGACACTTCTTACAAATAGTGCACACATAAAGAAGAAGGAAGAGGGTTGGGGAAGGAGAAGGAAGCAAAGAAAAAGGAGAGGAGGATGAGGAGAAATAAGCAAAGGAGAAAAGAAACTAAAGCAACATTTTAAATATGGACTAAATCTAAGACACAGTGTGTCTTACTAGACTCACTAAAAGTGAGGTTGGTATTCTATTTGAAAGTCATATGCTGTGTATTTAAATATTTATTGTGATTTGGGATATTTAAACTCCTTCCATAATATATTTCTTATCTCCTTTTGGCCTTCTCTTCTAGCTCCCCTCCTTTCTCTCATTCCCTTTTTCTACGTTTCCTCCTTCCTATTATTTTTCCCAGCTGCTTTTTGTTTTTCTCTCCTCTCCCCTCCTCCTTCTTTTGTATCCCAATGAACACTTCCACCAGGCAATGATGCTACCAGATATTGGAATAACTGGGCACCATACATATTTCAGTTTATGTAGAGGCAGCATGCTAAATTGCAACTCTGTGAGAGAGCTTCTTCCCAGAGAGCTGGTATGTGACATTCTACCCAAATGCTACACACCTGCCATGCTCCTTAGACTAAGTGAAGATAATCCTTCTTCAGATGACAGCCTGTTTATGAGTATTCCCAGGTCCAAAATGCAACCCAGATTCTAATTAACCTGATTAAACCTGTTGTGCATGACTCATTTTTTTCTTCCTTTGATCAAGTTGTCACTATCTATTTAGATATTCATCATTTTTCCTGTTATTTACTAGCCAGGATGTGTCACAAATAGAAGCAACACAAGGCATCTACTTTTATGTTGCTATAATATTCTCTGGTGCCAGTACTCCTTTCACATGTCAAAAGCAATGACATCCTCAACAAGTTTGA
>RJWJ010020949.1:0-28439 GCA_004363605.1 Indri indri | reverse complement strand
CTGTGCTCTCCCTCCCATACCCACATTATCCCAGTCTAGTTATGAGAAAAACAGTAGATGCACCTCCATTAAGGGGGGTTCTACAAAACACCCGGCCAGTACTCCTCAAACCTGTCAAGGTCGTCAAAAATAAAGACTGAGAAACTGTCACAGCTAAGAGAAGCCTAAGGACACATGATGCCTAAATATAATGTGGTATGGTAGAAGAACAGACAAAGGGCATTAAGGAATACTGGGGAAATCTGAATGAAGTATGGACTTAGTAGGGATATGTCAGTATTGAGTCATTAATTGTAACAAAATTACCTTACTACTGCAAGAAACTGAATGTCGGTATACAGGAATTCTCTCTGTACTATTAAACATTTTTGCAATAATTCTGTAACCCTAAAACTGCTCTTACAAAAGGTTTATTTAAAAATATTCCTGTTTGATAATGCTAATAAGGGAGAAATTCATTAAAAGTGTTTATGTTTAAAATTCAAAAATCTAGAACAATTGAGTAGCTACTCAAAATTGACTAAACATCAGTTCAATAAACACCTGGTTTTAGGGTTACATTTACTACTGATCAATTTAGTCTTTGATGAGTCAGTGAACTCTCTGCCTTTGTGTATGGTTTGGCAATTTCAACCCCTCTGTTAAGAACATTTAGCCGTAATAATAGCACTGCAATCCTTCAGCAAAGAAATTGCTACAGCGCATAAAAGAAAGAATAAATGTAAGATGTCAAAGATGACCCTCCCACAACTTGCTTATTCATCTTATCCTTAATTACCCTCTTTCCAGGAACCCCAGTGCCTGGGCTGATAACTGCAGAGATGCATCATCAGAACAGAGATACCCTAAAACACTCGGAAGCTCAGCATTTTCCACCAAGCAACATAGTTCCTTTAAGGATGATTTTCACCAAAGATAATTTTACTCTAAGAACAAATTTAGGCCTCCAGTTCTCGATCACATTCTAGATCTGCTAATTATTCCCTATATGCCTTCGTGTCAGATCAACTATTTGCCTAGATACACAAATTAGAAGCTTGATACTTGGTGTCAAAAGGTGGATCCTCATGGAAAGATGCCACCTTCATGCATTTATTCAACAATCGTATGTTGAGTATCAACAACATGGCAGGCATTCTTATAGCAGCCGAGAGAAGATGACTAACAAGCCCCTCTCTCCTAGAGCTTAAATTTTAGGAACAACAAATAATAATAATAATGTAAAGTCACAAAATATTTCATATTATGATGGCTACCATGAAGGAAATAAAGTAGGAAGTAACTTTTGAGTGCAGGCCTATGAAGTGAGAATGAAATACTCAAAGAACTACGTGAAAAGCATTTCAGGCACAGAGAAAAACAAGACCCAGAGGGAGCTAGCCAGTCAGAGGCAAATTTGCAGAAATAGCATCTAAATCCTGCATTGAGGGTCTCTTAAGCCATAGTAGAAAGTTTGAGTCTTAACCTAGAAGCAGTGGGAAGCCATCAAAGGTTTTGAGTAGTGGACCTGATTTATATTTGTGAAGAATGAATTGTAGAAGAAGTAAGGATGCCTGTTAAAAAGCTAGTGCAATTGCTCTGAAAAGAGATACTGGTAGCTTAGATTAGGCAAAGAGAAGTGCGGATGGCGAGAAGTGCATATATTTAGAACTAACAGGATTGTAGATGAAAGGGATATGTTGAATGACAGAACAAAGAATAACTTCCAGGTTTTAATTTCACCTGGAAGAATTTATATTAACTGGCTCTACCTAGATTTAGATGACTTAGTCTGCTACTAGCAGAAGAATTAATTCATTTAAGAGCACATCTAAGGTCTGCAGCCTTTGATCTCTAAGTCAAAGTATATCCTCTTTTCATAGCAAATTTCAAATATCTTTTCATGTTAGGGTTGGGATGAGACTATCTGTGGGTTATTTTGTAGCATCCATAATTCAAAAATACCAAAGGCCTTTCCCAATTATTGAAGCACACCAAGGCTGCCACCGTCCCCTACATTGCCTACTCGTCAAATTGGATCATCCCTATCCCTAGTCCCTATGTCTTACCTAGTCTGTCTCCCTTCCTTTCCATCCCAGCCAACTCACGACTACACCCAAATCCATTTGAGCAATTATGAAAACAAACATTGGAAAATCTCTTATCAAACTGGAACAAAATTTGATGTGCCCGAAGAGCTAGAACCCCAAATGTTTTCTCCATATTCTGTCTCATGAAATGTATTCTCCGCTCTCTTTCCGCTCTCTCTCCCCACATTTTGTCCAGAAATTCCTTCATTAGTCTTAGCTCAAAGTCTGGCCTTCTTCCAGCTTGATATTGAGCATCTTTGGTCACCAGAAGTACAGAGCTTTCTGGATAGATCAGGGGCTCCTATAAAACACAAGGATAAGGGGTGGGGGAAAATGGAGAAGGACAAGAAGATACAGAAATAAGTGACAGCGAAAAGACCTTAAGATAGGGATTTGGGGATTATCTGAGCAGCTTTTCGTTCAAGGTACTGTATCCAAGGAGTTGATTCCTCAGCCGAAAGCTCTTTATGACTTAATTTCTGAACGATGGGATGTCTTTCTACGAGGTGACCAGCTTGCTCAGTTTGCCTTGAACCTGCCTTTTCCCAGCTAAATTCTCTTGCCAGCCACCTGCTACAGGTCAGACTTGACCTGAACTGGCCTACTGCCAAATCTTATAAATCCCACCCATAGGTGGGTATCAATTATAAAACAGGCACTGGCACCTTAATTCTTCAACCCGCTTCCCAGGAGAAATAGAGAAATTATTTTGTAAGCAGATTTTTCGTGTTTTCATATTACGCTGATAAAGCACAAATGCCAACGTTAGCCATATTTTGATGACTATAACTGTATATGTCCTTTTTAACTAAAGTCGTATCAACAAATAAATAAACAACACAGTACTTTAAATACTTACTATAATTATATATTCTGTTTAAATTATATAGAAAAAAATGATCTTATCTTCCTGAAATTTAAATTTCAGGATGTCATAAAAGCATATCAGTCCACTCACTCATTCAACTGAATATTTACACAGTTTTTAAAAGTGTGGTGAGAACAGAAATGAAGAAAGGGAATAGTCAATGAGATGGTTTAATTTTTTAAAATAGATTGAGCAGATTAATTCATTATTGCCTTTAGTTCTAATGCTGATACACCAGCATGACAAATAATACTTAAAAAATTGACTGTTAATAATCAATCATGGTAAGCCATTTCCAAACATCATGTTGAGGTAAAAATGATATAAAGATATCTATTCCACAATACTAAATTTGTAACTATAAATAACCACTTGCAAGGGTATCTCATATTTTCTGTTTTAAAAATAAATGAATTTCTGATCCATAGCTAACTAGTTAGGCTAAAATGAAAATCTGACTTTTGCTTAATATTTTAAAATACAGTCTTTTGCATTCAAATACTTCAAAGTGATTTTTTTCCTGTAGGATTTAAAAAAAAAAAATTCATATGTAACCAAATCTCAATTACCCACATTTGAAAAACTCACATTGACAATTCTTCCTAGGAACGTTTAATTTCAGTCTGACCTACTCCTGCCACCCACTTCTGGGTTACTCCCTACTGCTGTTGATTGGCACCCATTCAAGGAATGCAAACATACTTTAATATTAGTTCTAGCAAAGCATTAGCAGGAAGGTAAACCTCCCAGGGAAAATTCACATAATGTATTCTAAAGTCAAATATAAAGTGATTTTGGATTATCAGTACCACCTTAGGCTTCCATTCAGACAGATAATTGAGAATTGACTATACTACTGTGTTCATAAACTATGTACCACACATAGTCCATGGGAAGAAAAAAAAATGACTCCTGAAATACAAATTAAAATAAGGAAGCCAGACGGTGCTGTGAAAACAGTGGGTCTTCATAAAGAGGGAACTGGCGCTGACAAATGTTTTTACTTTTTCTTTCTGCATGAGAATATGAAGTTTTAAATGATATGCAGCTAGAAGCCGATGAAATTATAGCTCTCAGACTCTTTATAATTCTGCAACAGATATGTGATTGATTGCAAGGTGGCATCGCTGCTGGCAGTTTTTGTCAGCACATTTTGATGATACAGTTTCTTAGGTGAACTTCAAGTACATCAGTGACACATACTACGTTTCAGACACATTGAATGATTTTGAAGCTAATAATTTATGAGAGCTTTTGGAGCAAGTTATTAGGTTTAAGTCAAGAGAGATTTATTTTGTTTAATCCTAGGCTCCTTGCTGTGTGTTCTATTTATCTCATCTTATTTCGCTAGTAAACAAATATGTAAAACTTGAATGTAGATGTTCCCCTTTATAACAGTGCGTCTACCTAACGAGATTTCCCATTTGAAACATTTCACTTGTCAGTGTTTTGTAAACATTTTGCTTCTTGAGAAAGAGGACAGATAAGATGAGGCATCTCAAATTGGCATTCCACCAAGGAGCAAATGAAAGCAAAATTAAATTATTTGTCCTTAATTAGGAGATTAAAGGACCATCTATCCCAGAATTTATTAAATTCCAGGTATTTTTATTTCCAATTGAGGATAATAGTAGAGTTTAGAAAATGCAGTACTCTTATGAGGTTTTTAGAGGCTTTAAATGACAAATCAAGAGGAAATAAAAAATTATTATGAGACAAGGTCTAAATCTCATGTTTAAAAAAGAGTCCTTTGGGTCACGTTTTATTTTTCAGAAACTGCTGAATGCTGATATACCAAATTTTGTTCAAATTAAAGAAATTTTTAATTATTTTTACATTTCAGCTGGCTAACAATGAAAAATCCAGCGTGTATGAATCTATTTCATGCAATATTTTTAAATCATTTTCCACTAACATGTTCTTAACTACATTATATTTTTATTGTATTGATTTGAAGAAAGATACATAAATGTGTATTTCTATGTTATTTTTCATGTGTATGCAGCCATTCTTTTTGCATAAAGATCTATTGAGAAGCAGTATTGTTCTGCAGAAAAAGTGCATATATGTACAATGCATAAATATGGTGATAGGACAATTCTCTTCACCTTGCCTTCAGAATACACACAGGAAGCCTTCACACATGGCCTGTTATTGCCACGGTTTGCCTCTCTGACATTTTCTCTCTAGCGGCCACTGCAAAGGTCTTGTGCCCTTATGCACTGAGTGCAAATCTATTTTTTTAGACCATGATAGTGTGCATGTGAATGGCCTCCAGAGGCTTGTCAACTCAAATAGTCTCTTTCAGGCCAGCTCATACTTCCTCCTTCATGAAGCTGCTGAAGCTTCCATTTCCTTCCTTGTCCCTTTGATTAGGCCACAATGTATTATGTTATCTATGAAACTTGTGCACACAGTACAATTGTGTGACCCATCATTAAAAATTAGCATCCTTGTGATTAATTTACCATTCAAGACATTTTTATTTATTGCCTCAGTAATTTTAGCAAAAAAACTATCCTTTTGAAATGGCACCTTAGATATGTTTAGATCTTTATAGACAGAGGTTAGATATTACACTATTGTTTTGTTTTGTTTTTTTTCTTTTTTTTCCCCAAGTGTCTCCAACCTGCCTTCTAGCAAGATTTCTTTTTTGGTTAGTCCTGTTTTCATTTGTTTTGTTTTGTTACGTTTTGTTTTGTTTTGTGGGGGGGAGGTGGGAGGGTTATTTCTGCTGCTCTTGCCACCTTTCATTGCATTTTTCCTAAACATTCCTTCTACTATCAGTATTCTTTGAGCCATCCAGACCCAAAACCTTAATCATCTGGCAGTAAGCCCTGCCCATGTGCACAAAGGGTCCAATCCTCCTTTGTTAGCACCTTACTCTCACATGTAAAGAGATAGTCAAGAAGCTTAAGACACTGGAGGAAAACCACTTAATGTGAAAGGCAGAAAAGTAGAACAAAATCAGAAAATAAAATCAGAGAAAAGACAAAAAGTACAGGAAGCAGAACACTTAAAAATAACTAAAATTAATATCTTCAGAAACATAAAGAATGACATTTTAGAGAAATAAATGGTTCTTACAAAAATATCAAAAGTTTAAAAAATAATAGTAGCTTTAGAAGATGAACTTGAAGAAATCTCCCAGGGGGGGAAAAAAAAAATCAGTAGTAGAAATAATCTAAGTTATTTAGAGGACCAATTCAGGACATGCCCTATCAAACTAATAAACTTCCAAAAAGTTAAAAAAAAAACAAAAATTATAAAAAAATACAAAAACATTTGGGAATTGAAAGTCATTCACCACAAGTAACACTGTTATTGAATTTCTCAATACTAGGAATAAAGAAATAATCCTAAAAGTTTCTAGAGAGTAAAGATCATTAATATGAAAGACAAGCATCAGATTTTTCCACTTAGTATACTAAATACTAAGAAAAGGGAACAATGACTTAATTGCATTTAACTTTATTATCCAATACCTTAAAATAAATATTTGCTCCAATGATTCCCAACTTTGTAACATTTGTTTTTGTTTTTATCTTACTGAGAGAATAGATGATTTAAAATCAGTGGAGAGGAGGTCTCAGAAAAGTAACTTCCACGTGGCTTCCTTGGGAAATTTTTGAGTATGTGCATCACTCAAGCAAGAGAGTAAACCAAGAAAGGAAGAAATAGAGATTCAACCCTAAGAGAACAAGAAGAGGAGTCTTGAATGTTAATAAAGAGACATGCCAGATGACAATTTTGAAATAGGCCTAGAAAGTAAACACTTAAAAATAGCGAAGTCATTGGAGTAAATATGATTTTATTGTCAATGTTTATTGACACGCTCTTGCTTCAGGGAATTTGTTACATTGATTGTATTGTTGAGAAAGCTTTAACAAGACAAATAGGCAAGTTAATGATAACATTTATTTTAAACCTCCTTACCTTAAAATCAAGGTAAAAACAAAATATAACTGGAGCCCAAAGGGAAATGGATTTCATTGCAGCTTGGGAAGGCATTCTGGAAATATCGACATCCATGTCAATCGATGATGACACAAGTTTCTTTGCAAAGTTCTGTGCTTTCTGCGAGTGACTCCAAGACTCCTGGAACCTCAACCTAATTCCTCTCCCCAGGCACACACATTTCCTCCATCTCCTCCCTTAATCCCTTCCCCTGCACTCCTGCCCAGGAGACTGTTCTGCCAGAGACTCCTAAATGGGTCTGACCAGTGAGATCGGTGCTGATGAGAAACCATCTGCCCCGCAGCTCTTAGCATCAGCTCCAGGGCGCAAACATTGAAGAAGCAAAGGACTACAGGCACCATTGCTGGGAGGAATGACTCTCATCCTCTTTGTTCTCCAACTTCATGACACGGCTATGGAATGGGGTTGTTTAAATCATTATTATCATTATTAATACTTTTCCCTGCTCCCATCATGCTTCTTTAAATGAGAAACCTTGCGGGGCTGAGCAGTATGCATCGGAACTTCCATGGGGTTACCGCCCCTCTCTCTACCCAGGTCTATGATGTGCCGGGCTCTGTGCTCAGCCCTTCAAGGCATACGCATTAATATATGGATGCGTTTGGTTTTGTGAGTGTATTTTATAAATATGGATCATATGATACGTTCATCTTTTAAATTATTTCACTTTTTCCCATACCCTAAATTCTTATGGAATAATCTGACTTATTCCAGGAAAATACATGTCAGGCTCTAAGGGAGCTCCCATTTCCTCTACCAGGTTCTCAGAAACCATACTTTGACTGATCCAGTTCAAAATTGCCCTGTGCTGGGGGCTCAGACTTGAGCATTTATTAGTATAACTTTGGGCAAAATAATCTTACCCTGGTTTTCTGTCTATAAAATAAGGAGGCTGGATTAGATGCTCTATAAATATCTTTTCAGCACTGCATTTCTCTGATTCTGGTACACCTAATACCCAAATGTGATTTTTTTAAAACCACACACTTTTTTTTTTCTTTTAACAACTTAAAGATATAATGCATATAATGTGTCTCGTCAGCATTTCCCATGGTGACAAGAGTGCTCGGGGTTCATTTTGCACTTCTGGTTTTCCAATAAAGTGTTAGATAACACTTTCAATTGACTAAAAAATGTGGTAACCTAAACAAAAGAGTTACAGTGTATGGAAGACAGTATGTTGTAACTGAAATCACAAAATGTCTTATCATAAAGTCCATAGGAGGAACTATAGCAATGTTCTTGAGAAACAGATTTTTTTCCCCCAACGTGGAATTTGGATTATGATACTAATCCCCTGGATTTAAATAATTTTCTTTTGAGGAATCTAAATTCTCATTTATGAAGAGTCTCTAATTTGATCATAGCAAATGACTAGTACCATTCATCTGCAGCAAAAAACAAAATGGTCCCAACCAAAGGTGGCACTGAAATGCAAATCACCTTCTACCATCTCTGTGTTGGAATCCTCTGTTAAGGAATTATTGAAAATCCTCCACCAAAAGAAGTAAATGAGAAAACACTCTGCAACTGTCTTTTTGTTATTGAATACTATAAATTGATGATGGTGAATTTGGGGCTCTTTATTGCCAATGCCCAGCGCATGCTCCCACTGAAACACTGATACATCCTGGGTACCTTTAGGGCAGTGGAACCTGAAATGAATAGTATTAAAAATATACCATAATATGACCAGGAAGAAGAAGAGGACAGATATTTAAGGATAGCCTAGTGTTTGTCTGAGCCTTTTATGTGTTGTAAAATATACAATGGCTGTCCAGAAAAGTATCCAGCCATTATTAATATAACAAAAATGGTTACATGGCTGGATACTTTCCGGACAGCCCTCATATTCCTCAATATTTCTCTAAACAGTACTTGTTATTATTCAAATTCCATAGATCAATAAAGAGAGATTTGGAGAGGCTAAGTAATTGCCCCATGTTGCACAGAGGTAGGGAGTAACAAGTAGGGTTAGGATTTGAATTCAGATCTATCTGATGCGAAGTCCATGCCCTACCTCAAGTCACCCATAATTTAATAATTAGTATGTTTTGTGCATGATGTCTGCTTTCGTGTAAGTGGGTGGTTTATTTCCCCATTACCTTTCAGATGATTAGTGCTATTGAGTAGCTCAGAGTCACTGGATAAGAAGCGGAGGAATCTGTATATATTGATAATATCAAGGGTTTTGGTGGATTTTACAAGATTAGTGAACAGAAATGAGGAATTTTCCTTTTTTCTGGGGAGCAGGCTGTTGTAGCATGTTCCCATTCTCTCTGGAGACAAGCAGAATTCTTAAAAGAGAATATTGAGTCACCCTGGTTCAATTATCACTGCATTGAATAACCATGTATTTTGTCACTGCTCTTTCCTGAAAACCTAGCATAAACTCCCAAGGAGGTAAAAATGCATCTTGAGAATGAGAATTTGTTTTTCTAGTTATAATTAATAAAGATCTTACTTGAAATAAATGTGCAATTTGCAGCAGACACACACACAGAAACTGAACACCTCTTATGGCATGTTCACATGATCATGGTTAATGTGGACTGGTACTTAGGCCTTCCTGGAAACATGTTTTGATCCTTTTTGATCACACTAATAATACACTATGAAGCATTGCTCTGTGGGATGTAGTTAAAGCTTATTTGAGCTTCGGAAACCACTGGCACTTTCCTGGGGGAAGATATCAAAACATTTTTATTTTTATCTCAATCACTCCAGAAAACTTCATGGAGAATAGTCTCTGTCAGTGATATAGGGCAATTGCTGTCACAAATAGTGTTTGAAAAGATATGGCCTAAATAGTCAATATGCTGTGCTGGGAAGTGGTGAGTAGAAAGATTCAGTGGTAAATGTCTAAAGTTTCTTTGAACTGGAATTGCTGGATTTTTTTTTTTTTTTTTTTTTTTTGCAAATCAGGCAATTAATATATGATTTTGTCCACAGTCTTTCCAGCGAATAATTCAACAGCAGTTTTTGAAAATATTCTAGATACTTTCCTTGGTTCTTAGTTACTGGTTCAAATACTTAGCCCATAAATTATTCGCCCATGCATACGTATGCATAGGGGTGAGAGTGTGTGTGTGTGTGTGCGCGTGAATGTGTGAAGAACGTTAATACATACCTGTCAGTATAGCAAGAGTAATTTAGATCTTTTGTAGTTCATATGCGTTGGTGTTCACGCACATGTGTGAGATGTGCCTCCCTCAAGCCTTGTTACAACATGGGCACATTACCCACTTGAAGTGAACTTGAAAAAAAAAAGGAGTAATTTTTTTCCTGATGTTGAAAACCAGAAAATAGCCAATACATTTTAGCAAATATGGGAAAAAATAAGATACATCTTTCTTATTTCATTCAAAAATGCTTATAAGTCATACTATGTCTTTCAAATTGGTAACACCTCGTTCTCTGACAGAAACCTACACTTAATTTTTCCCAAGTTGAGAATGGCATGATTAAATGTAGTAAGGAGGGCAGATTACAGTATGTTACAGTATGTTACAGTATGTTATCATCTTGCAAGCATTTCTTGTGTCAATATTGTTAGCAGCATCTTTCCAGTATCTCTTTCTTTATTGTTTGGAAAGCGATGGTGCCATAGAAAGCCGATTTGCTCATGAATGCAAAGGCTCTAATCCTGGATTCCGAGCCCTCATTAGTTCCTCCCATAAGAGCTTCCTCAAAGCACTCGCTAAAGTCCTGTCAGAGCTGGTAATGATTTTCTATAAACCAAAAGCTTCTATGAGTTATTATTTTGAGAGCGTGCCATATCATAGCCTGTAGCTTTAGCTTTGTATGTTTTGTGCGTTCTTAGTCACTGGGGGAAAATGGACTTTATTATTATGTTCTTCTCTATGGTTGAGAAAAGAAAGATTTACTGAGTAAGAGATTAAGGAAGAGAAATTGTGGGATCAGGAGAGAACAGGCAGCAAAATCACTTCCTTAGAACAAACTTCAAAGGTACTAGAAGTCTTCCCATATTCAGATTTGCATTTCTCCAAACTGGCTTATTTACAACCAGTTCACTAGTTCCTTTGATTTCACAATTTAGGGAGCTCCATACGTGTGCGCGTGTGTGTGCCCACACTCTCTCTCACACACACATACACAAACACATCCTTTGTGGTGATCCAGGATGAGCTCAATTATGTTCAAGGTGCTCTCTCTGGCTTCCCTTTTACCCTTTCCCTGACAAATAGAAATATCCCCACACAAATTGCGTTTGACTTTGGCATTGCTGAGACTTACTTGATTTAGGGCTTGAACCTTTTGGTTTGGAGTTATGTTGCTCCTTTCATCCTTGC
This sequence comes from Indri indri, assembly GCA_004363605.1. Classification (NCBI taxonomy): domain Eukaryota; kingdom Metazoa; phylum Chordata; class Mammalia; order Primates; family Indriidae; genus Indri; species Indri indri. The sequence goes on along the minus strand of RJWJ010020949.1, from coordinate 17,211 downwards.
AGAGACATGTTTTTTAATGAGTGGCCATGAGACAGTGGTGCTGGTCCCTGTACCCTCGATCCTGAAGATCTAGAGAATTTTAAAGTATATTTAGCTCTTTATTCTGGAAAATCAGGTTTTTTTCATATATATATATATATATATACACACATTATATATAAAACATATGTATATATTTATAAAGAAATAATATATACAATATATAAAAATATGATATATATGAAATGTATATAAAATATGTAAAAATATGTATTATATATAAAATAGGTATATTATATATATATATATAACTACCCTATATCTATCCATTAGGATCTTTATTCTGGGAAGTCAGATTGCTATTTTAGTCATTTTATATATATATTGTATATATATAAAGTATATGTATAATATGTGTGTGTGTCCAAGCATGGTGCCAGGACTTGGCAATTCAGTGGTGGCTGAGCTGGATATGGCCCTGGTCCTCACTGAGTTTATAGATTAGAGGGTCGTGCTATCAAATACTTAGAGAAGAAACTAAATGAAACTGAAGAAGAACTCATAGCTCTGCTGATTATCCTAAAATTCATGACATCTCTCTTCAAGCAGTCTCTTAGCAGTGGGCCCAGCAATCCTCCTGTCCCCGGCTGTTTGATGACTGTGCGGTGCCCTTTCCCTCTTTTCCAGTGCCCCCCCGCCGCCTTACTTTCCTTCAGCTACTGACTTCCCTTCCTTTTTTCACACCCTTTTTTCCCCTCCCTTTCCCCATGCTGCTCTCACTATATAGAAATCTAACCTGGTGGTTCTGTGCTTGGACTGGGGGACGGGAAGAGGATAACTGGAAGAGCACCGTGGAGAAACAGAGGAAAGGTAGCAGCTTTCAATTGGATGGATACTAATATTTGACACACATCTCATTACTAGAGTAGAATGAAGTCCAGATCACTCTGATCTGGACTTTTAAGGGTCTGCCAAAAAGCTATGGGGACCTGCTTGATACATCAGTCGTATACAGGTGAAGAAAAAATTGACAAAGCAAGTTTAATGGAGAGGGCTGAGAAAAAATAAAGTTGCTTCCTGCTTTTAACTTACTCAGTTAAGCTTCTTCAATAAATTGGGTATATGCCATGCACAATTACATGCATAATAATTCTTTGATGATGAGCAGGATAATTATAATGACACTGTTATTTATGATGAGAGCATAAATTGAAACAAATGCAAGGAGAATCTAGTTCATCTCTGAACCTAAGAAATATTCCTCCTGGAATTAAAAAAATATTGTCGCATGGCTATAGTCCAGAACCAGACATTCTGTCCATTCTTCCCAGTGGATATTGATAAATTCTTTGTTATTAATTTAGCTCCCTAAAAACACTGGGCCAAAGAGAGGAGAGTGCCTGATGGACAATAATGAATCTCAGACTTCCAAAGTGAAAAATGTTTCTTATTGAAGTTGACAACCTGTTAAATAGTCACTTTGAAGTATTAGCCTGTATGGAAGCAGGTTGTCTTTAAGGAAAAGGACTTAAATGGCTAATCCAGCTCCAAGGGCTTTATTCCAAAATAAGCACTCAGCTTAATTTTGTATTGCCATCTATTCTAAAATCACTTTACTTTGAATCAGTTTACTTTTGAGAACTTTGTATCCCTGCATTTAGTGTGTCCCTTAGCCAGATTAAATGTCATCACTTAAAATTTCTAAGACATAGAATTTAGTAATAATTTTATATTTTTATCATTTTCCTTGTATATTTTTTAAAGTGTGAACCTTTGTTTAGCAGTATTAGTTTTTATTAACAATAACAGTAATGAGTCCCAACACTTATTGAGTGAGTCCTATGTGGTAGGCAGACCAACCACTTTAAATGGATTGCCACATTTCATCCTCATAAAACCGTGAAGCAAGTACTATTATTTTCTTCACTTTACAGAGGAAAAAATTAAGGTTTGTAGAGATTCACGAACTGGTCCAAGGTCACATTGCTAGTTACTGCTTGAGTTGGGATAATAATCAAGTTTTGTCCCATTCTAGACTACATTATCTCAGCCACTAAAAATTAGTTGCTTCTTATTCTAAGTGGACAGAAAAGTACTCTACTCAACATTCTGCTTCAACTGTTCTAATTCCTGATTGGTTTATTTAAGTCAGTGTATCGACATTTGAAATCAAATTTAAATAACCCAACAGGCGATCATATTTAATTAATAAAAACAAAATTATTCAATGTAAGAAAGTTAGTTTATTTACCATTTTATATTGAAAGTGACCTCTGCTTCCAACCTGGGCTTTTCCTTGTGTATTAATCAAGTTAAGTTAACTTTGTACCAAACATCCTAACACTTTAATGACTAAACAAAACAAAGGTTATTTCAGGTTCAGATCTCAGTCTGATGCAAATCAGTCCATTCTCTGTTCCAAGTATTCAGAGACATGTTTTTCTATTTGTTGTTTTACTATCTCCTAGGGCCTCGGAATTCTCCCCTGTGTCCTATACATTTGGCGAGACTTTGAATGAAAGAATGTGGACGATCAGGCTAGAAGAGTTCTGCCCACACACTGTTGGCCAGAACTCATTGCATGACCACACCCAAGCGCAAGGGATACTGGGTAATGAAGTTTGCCAGTGAACCTAGAAGAGAGAACATGGATATTCATAAAGAAATAGGTAGCCAGTCTCTGCCAGGCCTTTATAGACTTTGAGATATGTTATTGACTGATAGATTCAAAAATTATTCAAGTCAAAAACATTTTCTAGGTTTTCATGTGTTTACTATTACCTTAGGGATGTTTTATTCTTAATATGTGTATACTTAGCATATTTTTTTCTCAGTTCTGACTCTGTAGACAGCGTAATTTGCATTGCCAATAAGTTGGATGATAATAATCAGAAAAAATTTTATAAGTCTATGTTATTTTGTATTTTCTTCCTTAAAATTATAGAACTTTCCATGACGTTTATCCTTACATATATCTTTAGTACCTGACAGAATTTTTTTTTTATATTGTAAGAGGCTGATGTATGGAATTGATGTGGAATTTCATGCCTGATGGCTTACTAATTGGGTTCAGTAGATTCTAGTTTGTGGTCATTTTCCAAATTGAATGATGTGTAGTATATCAATTTTACAACATAATTTTATGAAGATTTGGCAGTATTTTATAAACTTTAATTAGCATCAATAGACAGACATATATTGCTATTCTAACAGTAAGTTAAGAAATTAGATTTTAAGAATCAAGCTTTTTCATTGTTTCTACATCATTTTAAAAAATTGTGTATCTGAACATTATTTCTATCACAACTGATTTTTAATGTGCATTTATAGTAAAAGGCATTACTTAGTATATGAAGATATCCAACATAAATACACCTTCTTTATTTTTCTACCACCACCTCAATTCTTTATTATCATGGATTATTCATCCACAAATGTTGATGCATTTTTGGAAAGATTAATTTTATTCTTTTCTCAGTGGGTCATTACCATGAGACTTCATAACATTTTTCATGTGTTCTTCTTTGAAATTTTGCACTGTCTTCATTTTTTAAGTTAACACTTTATAACTTGCCGCATCTCAAGTGCATAGTATGCCAAATTCAGTATAATGAGAAAATATAACCTTTTTTACCCTATGAAAGCTCTCCAAAAGTCTTTGATTTCACATAACATTGCCTCTTTCCTCTACAGCCCTGATGCAAAATTCTTGTTATTAATGATGGCTAAGTCATAAATGTATCTCTGAAATGTTGACAGTGGTATTAAAAATTCCACATTCTGGACTCACTTCCCATTATCCCTGTTTATGAAAATTTAAAATATATATGGTCAAAATAATAATAATAATAATAATAGGATTATGTACTGCCCAGAGCATAATAGGTGCATAGCATTATTTGCTTAATGAATAAATAAGAATAGGGAGGAGTTATTTGATGAATCTTAATTATTGTCTCCCCTCTGTGTTCAGGAAACAAGATCAATGGGTCAAAATATCAGTATTTGAAAGACGATGGCTCTAACCCTTGCATAGTCACCCCAGGCCAATTCCCACTTTGTGGTTTCATTATATATGCCACCAGATTCAAAAATAATAGACCCTTTTTTAACTTTTAGGTATGGGACTGTGCTTAAAAGTAAGAAAAACTTCATGTTGAAAATATATTAGAACTTAAGTAATTTAAAATTTATGGAAGTTACTCCATAAAAATGAATGTGGCAGGCAAAATACATACCTCTCTAAATATTTCTACATGAAGTAAACTTGGAAAATGAAAATAAAACAAAGCTTCCCTCTAGATTTGCAGAAGTAAAGATGTTATAGGAGAGTGAAGGAACTTTCGGGTGTGGCGCAGTCAAATGTATGCATGGTGGTATGTGTGTTCCTCCAGTATCCCTCTTCACATGAGAGGCTGTGAATTTGCTGTGTTTAATGGTTTCCAAAGCAGTTGGGAGAGGTGACCCTCTAGAGACTTTGAAGGGATTTGATTTTTGATTCCTAAGTACTATTGAGAAAGTTCAGGTATTGAAAGAGTGTATGAGAAAATCTATATGGAAGATCAATTTCACAAGTACTTTGTAAAAGCATCAGACGAGAGTCTCACTTGACACAGAATATAGAAGTTATATGCCAAAAATTTGTCAACACACTTGATCTCGTGGACAAAAATATAGATTTGAACTCACAGAGCATGATGTCCTGTCAAAGCGCTGAGCACTCCACAATTGAGTTTAACAATAAATTCCAAGAGGCTTATAAAACCCACTACTGATGTGATTCCTGAACATGAATAAACAGTTTGGCCATAGCTCTGCTAAGATATGAATTTGAATCATGACATGGGTAATAAATTAGTATATGAGCTATTCAATACAGGATTGTAAACTATTAGGCAAGCACTTATGAATACTCTCTTTCATAAACCATTCCATAATCCGTGCAGACAGTTTTCTGTCAGTCCAAATGGATGCATTTAGGATATAATAGGTACGCCTGGGAGGACCCTCTAGATCATTAGTAGGGGCTGCGATGCCTATGCTGTGAGAACGTAACGTTTATCAGTAGTCAGTGTTCTGCAAAGAACAGGGAAACACCTGGCAATTCTCCAAATACATGGGAGAACATATCTATACAGGCAACTGCGATGTGGTGTGGGTCAGGCAGAAAATATTTGGGTTAATCAAATTTTATGGCTAATAGATACCTTGCATGCATGGAAAATTTTCAAGGAATTAAAATACAATAAAATTCAATTTATAAAAAAATATCATAACCATGACTTAATATTTGATCATTTCAAAAGCAGTTGGGAAACTACAAAGCCTCAGGGATATAATTATGAATCTTGCTTATACTTTCTTTTAAATACGTTGATGTACCAGTTAGTAGAGCTTTCTGGTAGACAGCACACTGAACCATCCGGCCTTTGTTTACCTTCTATATTGATATTTCGAAGGGTGGCAGAGAAGGATTTACTCTAAGGATTTGATTTGCTTTTCAAATTGAAGAAATGATTCACAATTCCAGTGAGTATGGATAAACAAAGTGCTTCCTAAAGGGTAATTGGAGTAATTATCCACTAATGATGATGGGGGGGGGGGACATAAGAATTTAAAATTTGTTTCTTCTGATTCTTTCTGATAATCTACTGAATATTAAATGACTTAATCCAGAGACCAGAAAAAAAATTACTTTTTTAAAAGAAAAGTCCAATAAAGAAAATATGTATTTATTGATCCATAATAGCAAACTGATTCAATCTGTTTTCTGACTTTTTTTAAATTATGGTTTGTACTTTTCTATGAGATTTTACCCAGATAGCAACATAGAGTAGTGATTAAAAGTGTTTCTAGACTCAGAAGACCAGAGTTCAAATCCCAGTTCTACGGATCACTATTTTTGTGACTCTGAGCAATATATGAAAGCTCTTCCAGTCTCCATTTCCCTATTTGGAAAATTGCAGTAGTAATTGTCCTTTGTTATTGTGAAGTTTCAATGAGTTAAGCCAAGTAAAACATTTAGAACAGTGCCTGGCATATACTAATTGTTCAATAAATGTTAGCTGTTATTTACTGTATTTCATATGATGAGTATCATGGTATTGATTCTTAAACCACTTCTTGCCTTTGCCATTCTGTTCCATGCACAGTGCATTTGCACTTGCTATTTCTCTGCCTGGTAGCCCGTGTACAGTTGTGTGCCTGTGCTCGGTTGTGTACCCATCAAATCTCTACTGCATCTTTCTAAGATGCAGCTCTGGCAACTCTTGGTGAAGCTCTCCCTGACTTGTACAGAGTGTTAGTCACTACCTCCTGTACGCCTACACTCACCTCACATAAACCTCTATTATATTTATTAAATGTATTATATTTAAAATAACTTGTATTTAAAATAATTATTTACATAGCCATCTCTCCGACTAGACTGTGAGCTTCTCATGGATGCTGAATCTAGTGTCACCTATAGGGGACATTTAATAACCACATGCTTCCTTGCTTGCTGAAAGAAGGATTGAACAAATGTTATGCCCACTAATTTAATTAACTTAAAGATTTTGGATTTATTTTATTGCTACATAATATTTTACATATTTATGAGGTACTTATGAGCATTTGTTACATGCATAGACTGTTTAACGATCAGAGTATTTGGGTATCCATCACCTTGAGTATTTGCCATTTCTATGTCTTAGTAACATTTCAAGTCCTCTCTTTTGGCTTCTTTGAAACATACAATATATTGCTGCTGGCTATAGACACTCTAGTTTGCTATCAAACATTATAATTTATTTCTTCCAACTGTACCTGTTCACTAAGCTCTCTTCATTTTCCCCTCCCGCACCACACCCTTCCCAACCTCAGATACCTATCCTTCTATTCTCAGTCTCCATGTGATCAAGTGTTTAGCTCACACCTGTGTGTGAGAAGTGCAGAATTTGTCTTTCTGTGCCTAGGTTATTTCACTTAACATAATGACCTCCAGTTACATCCATGTTGCTGCAAATGACAGGATTTCATTCTTTTTTATGGCTGAATATTACTCCCTTGTGTATATGTACCACATTTTCTTTATCCACTTGCCTGTTTATGGACACTTAGGTTGATTCCATATCTATGTTACTGTGAATAGTGCTGCAATAACATGTGAGTAAAGGTATCCCTTTGATACATTGATTTCTTTTCCTTTGTATAGAAACCCAGTACGGGGATTGCTGGATCATATGGTGGTTCTATTTTTAGTTTTTTGAGATGATATTTTGGATCTTAAAACATGAATATTATTAAATGTTGTGGCCCCAATTTTTAGGATACCAGTGACATATTTTATCTTTTTTTTAATGGCTTGCCTTAGTTTGTTTGGGCTATTATAACGGAATACCATAGCCTGGAAGGTTTATAAACAACAGAAATTTATTTCTTATAGTTCTGTTGGCTGGGAAGTCCAAGATTAAGGCGCTAACAGATTCAGTGTCTGATGAGAGTCTGCTTCCTGGTTCATAGACCACTGTCTTCCCACTGTGTCCTCCCGTGGCAGAAGGGGCGAGGGCGCCCTCTTTTATAAGCTCACTAATCCCATTCGTGAGGGCTCCACTCTCAAGACCTAATCACCTCCCAAAGGCCCCGCCTCCTAATACCATCGCATTGGAGGTTAGGATTTCAAAATATGGACTGGGGAGGTGGGAGGCAAGAACGTTCCGAGTATAACATAGGTGTTGGGTTTTTGTTTGCTTGGTTTTTTTTACTTTTAAAATTATATATACACATGGAGAAAAATCCAAACCCTACACAAGGGTTTACAGTGACAGTCGAACCGCTTCTCAGTGCGCCAACTCCCAGTTCCCCTTTGTAGAGATGTGCTCTTCACGTTTAAGCTTGCATGTGCGAGCATGTGTGCCACACACATGCCTTTTTATACAGATGGGGACCCAGGAAACGTAATATGTTTTACCTGATTTTTGTGTTTAATAAGGTAGGTTGGAATTTTTTCATCTTAGCAGCACAGCCGCTCTACCTCGGTTTGTTAACAGCTGCATGATGTTCTACTGTGGGACAACCGTGCCCTGGGGTGAAGTTCCCCTGGTACAGGAAGCCCGGGGAAGGCGGCGCCTGCTGCATCCTGACTGCTTTTCTCAGGGGCGTCCAGGTAGACAGCAGCCCTTCCTGCTCAGAGCGCGGGGCCAAGGAGAGAAGATAAGTCAGTGTTGCTCTAAGGCTTTGGATCAACATTAACAAGGAAGGGAGGAGGAAGACTGTGACTTCTCACAAGTTGATGATTTTTATTCCTTACTATAGAAAAATTCAAATAGGATGTAGTTTATATGATTCTTAAATGTATAATTTGTAGAGTTTCAGCTACATGCTATGCGAATGAATGAAAAGCTTTCTTGAGTGTGACATTAAAATTGAAATTGAGGGTGGGTTTTGCATTCTTTATGGTGAGTAGTTAGATTTTTTTCCTGATTATAAGAATTCATGGCAGAAAATTTGAGCGTATAAAAATCAAAAGCAAAGAAAATGTTAAAAAAAATCGTTAATAATTTCACCAGCAAGATAATCAATAGTAACCTTTCATAAATTTTCTGTACATTATTACTTTATAAATTGCTGCTTCGCTTAGTAAATCATCATAAACACTCTATGGCATTAGTCTTTTTTTTTTAACAACGTGAATTTTATATCTCAAAAATGTACTGTGATTCACTTAGGCATTTTATATATAACCAATTTATAAAACTTACTGTTGGGCTTTATAGTTTTAATTTTTGCTATAATTAATAACACTGATGTGAACATGCATCTTCTATTACTCTTAGCTAAAGTCCTTAAAATTATTTCCTAAAAGTAGAATTTCTGGTTCAAAGAGTATGAACAACAATGTTAAGCCTTTTGATACATATTGTCAACCATCTGGAGAGATAACAATTTAGCCTCCTACTACCAGGGTGGGACAATATGCACGTTCCCCTGAATGCTTGCTAATTGTAGATATTTTGTTTTCTTTTTTAACTTTGCCTACTTGATATCTGGTTTTAGTTTTTGTGATGTTGATCACTTTTATATTTTGTTGATATGAGGAATGTTTTTATTATTTCTTGTGGATTAAGAATATTGTGCATTAACTAACATTTGTATACCACATATTTCAAATATTTTCCCCAGTTTTATGTTACTTAGTTTCCTTGTTTTGGCAAGCAAAATATTTAAATTTCTTTGTAGTTAAATATAGAAACTTTGTCTCTTAATGATTTTTTTACTCTGTTTTTATGTTTAAAAGTTCTTCTTACCCATAGGCTTTTGGCTTTAAAGCTACATATACATATAGTCAGATGAACACTAACTTTTAATTTTTATTTCATTTTTCACATTTGTCTTTTTAATTTACTGTGTCAACTAAGGAATAGGATATACTGGTATAGCACAAAGCTCCCAAAATACAAAGTTGCTTTAAAGTCTGCAATAGAAATTCATTCTCTCTCACATAATCTTCTAGAGGCAGGCCAGTGGTCTAACACAGGTGAGCAGTTTGGAATATGCAGTCTTCCAAGGATCCATGCATTTTCTGCCATGTTGCTTTCCATTTTAATTTTCTTCTTTCCCTGTTAATCTCAGAATCAAAGCTGGCTCATCAGCAAAACAGCTACTTTCCATCCTGTGGGAAGGGGAAAGAGGAGAAAGGGAGAAGAGAACAAAGTTTTTTTTTTTGTTTTGTTTTTTTTTTTTTTTGAGAAGTCAGTCTGGAAGTTGTGCACAATACTTTTGCTCATGTTCTTTGGGCTGGGACTCATTCACATGACCACTTCTAGCTGCCATGGAACCTGGGCTGCCTTACCAAAGTACCACAAACTGGGAGGGTGGCTTAAACAGCAGAAATGCATTGTCTCACAGTTTTGGAGCCTAGCAGTCTGAGATCAAGGTGTCAGCAGGATTGGGTCCTTCTGAGGGCTGTGAGGAAGTGATCTGTTCCCAGTCTGGCCTCCAGCTTCTGGTCCTTAGCTGGCAATCTTTGACATTCCTTGGCTTATAGAAGCATCACCCTGATCTCTGTCTTCATCTTCATGTGTTCTCCTGTGTGGATGTCTCTGTGCCCAAATTTTCCCTTTTTATAGGGACACCAGTCATATTGGATTAAGGCCTACTCATCTTAACTAATGACATCTTCGATGATCCTATTTCCAAATAAGGCCACATTCTAAGGTACTGGGTTGGACTTCAACATGAGTGGAGGATGAACAGAGCCAATTCCATCTACAAAACCTGGAAATATAGTCTTTACCTTGGCAATGGGAAGGATGTGGGAATCTAGAACTGGGAGCCAATTCTTGGTCTCATTCATCTTGAATTTATTTTAATCTAGCAGCTGAGATAGCTATATAAGTTCATTTTTGTTCAACTTTTAAAACCAATTTCCCAGCATCATTTAATAACCTCAGATTTTCTCACTATTTAAAATGACATCTTTGTTATATTCAAAATAAGACCCAAGCTCTTAAACACCATGTGATATATCTCATGTGTAGTATGCCAAATTATAAAATGAAACCAACAAGATTGATTTACTTCCTGTATTTTCTATTCTATTTCATTGATCTTGTCTAACATTCTTTGGAACCACATACTTTTTCTTCTTTATTATAATTTTACCACATAAAGTAAATATTTGAGGTATTTCAGAATGGACTGAGTCATTCATGATATTAATAACACATATATTCAATGACTACTGAACACACAACTAACTTAGGAAAGGGGCACTGTCTTTTGCTTATTTAAGGGAGGATAATAAGGCACAGAGAGGTTGATTAACTTGCCTGAAATCATGGAGCTAGTAAACAAGTGTCAGAGCATGGATTGAAATCCAGGTGCATCCAACTTCAGGACTGAAGCATTTAAACCCCACATGATAAATCCTGTGTACATTGTGCCTAACTATGAAGTGATGCCAACAATATCTATGGATAAGTTTAGCTGTTAAAAAATGTGTCTGTGACTTATCACCCAATATCTTGCAGGAATTGGGGTCTCAATAAAAACATCATCCTTCCCCCCACCCCTCCATCTGTCTCCATGGTCAGATTGATTCTCTGGTATGGAAGTATAGAATGTTAATGGAAGAGTTCATAGTTAAACCCAGTCAATCACTATCTCTGACCTCCCATTATTTGCAAAATATTTTTGTATCCTTAATGAAGACATCCATTTACATAAGCCACAGTATCCTGCTGTGGGAGTCATTGGTATTAGGCAGGTTCACCTTTAAAGTACTAATGAATCTCCACTTTTTCCTCTGTAATATCTCAGTGGGCAGCTTTGTGGCATTCTGATCAAACTATTCTCTCATTGAAGGAGCCAACAGTGGGATTCATCAATACGTCTAGTCCAATAGGGTATCCTTTCATCCAAGGGCCTCCAAATCCTCAGATATTACCATAACTGTATATACAAAGTTAATATTTCAGCTTGCTTATTTATTTCTGAATATGCTGCTTTGTAACAAGAGGACTGTAGCTTGTTTACACTGTTTACAACTATGGCATTTTTCCAAAGAGAGATTTTTTTTGTTTTTTTAGTCAAATGATTCCCTAAATTACAGTCTGCCCTTTCTCCAAAAAACTACCCCACGATCTTCATCAGAGGGAAAACTGCAGGATAGGAAAAGTGTGTGCAACAAGGACTGACACTCCTCTCTGCATTAGACCAGAGTAACTATGTGTAATTTCAGTCTACTACCACCAATCAAAGTTGCATGTACATATTTGAACTCAGGTGTTATAAAGAGAAACATATTTAGAGATTGACTTTTACTGAATGGTTGCCATATGCCAGGTATTATGGGATGTCTTAGAGATACGTCAATCAACACAACAATCCTGGCCATCACAAAGCAAATCTTATAGTGTGGGAAACAGGAATATAAAGCAATAAGCATATAGTAAGTACAATGACAGCAGTGTATCCAGGATACTGTAGGGACACAGAGAAGGGCACATGGCAAAGTCATTGGGTGGAGGGTGGGTACCGGGTGGCTTCCTATAGAAAGATTTAACAGTGTTAAAGAATGTATCTACTACGTAGATACTTTATATAATATTTTATTTAAAATATTATCATATTTGTTACTCTGTTTCTACATTAGGTAGGACAATGTCATACTAGAGAATTATATTAAAAATAAGACTGCAATTAATTGATTTTCTTACACACAAAAATCCATGATGTTACTACATAGTAAGATAAAGGAGGGGGGAATTATGTATCATTTTTAGGAAAGAAAGAAATTGTTGAAATCATTAATGAAGCCTGAAGAAGTTTCTAAAATGCTGGAATAAAATATGGCACATAGTAGGTAATCACAACAGGCTTGTCGAATTAGTGACTTTAAAGTGAAACAAGCAATCACAAACACATCGCTCTAATTCGGAGAGAAGGGGATGGAAACCACATGCAGAACACAGTATTGTCTGACCATTCCCCCAGGACACCAGTTTCCCCAAAGATGCTCGTTGATGTTTTACAAAGAAAAATTGTTTTGTATTCAAATGATTTGGGGAAATATAAGCTGAAATAAGATTAGAAAGATTTTTTTTTTTGCAAGATTTCTTGGAACTTTTAATATACTATGCAGTATTTCCCTGAAATTATTTCTCAGGGAAACTGTTGCTTTTTCTAGAACACCTACTAATATATAGCAGAACTATTGTTCCAAAAAAACTGTTTTGGAGATACTGACAAGAAAAATGTAGGAGAAATTTCCGGAAAGTGAACTACACATTTGCCTCTAACTAGGTGTTTGAGAAAAAAATTACTCTTTCTCTATTACTAAATTGGGTCTCAATCTCGGGCTTCTATTCTACTCGATTGAAGATATCTTTTTGTAATCATTTACAGGTAAGCTCAATTTCTGTTTGTAATACCATCATTTTGAGATTTTCCTCTTCCCCACCCTTCCCTCGGAGTAACATCAAAGTGCTGGCGAGTCCACGCAGGATCGTAGCATTGGAATAAGACATATGGTTCTCATCTGGGAACTGTCCACACAGCTACCAGCTGTGGTTTACACAGACCCATCTGGTTTTCAGTTGTTGTTATTCTTCTCTGAGACGTCTGCCTTCACATCTGGCTCCCCACATGTTCACACTCCATCTACAACAATGTCACCTCCTTTTGATTAAGAGACCCCTCCAGGTCAGCCGACTCTCCCTTAGCTCATTTCTGGGTCTTTCTCAAAACTATAAAAAAATTAGGCTGCTCCACCATACCATTCATTCTAGGTCCATGAGAGGTTTGGTGAAGCTGCCTAAGACCAGCTGTGCCTTTAAAACCACCTCCACGTCAACTGGTAGGAGGAACTGCCTATAAAAATGCTATCTTCCAAGACTCCAAACAGGAAATCTTCATTCTAGCCTTCCCAAACATACCTGGGCATTAAGTCATTCCACCCTCTTTAAGAAAAGCTGTGGGGTAGTGGGGTTGGAATTTGAGAGGTTATTGCAAAGATCCCACTTTAGACACCACACTCAGATCAATACCAGCGACTGTATATTCACTGATTTTCTATGGAGGTACTATCAGAACCTGTGAGCAGAGTAGAGTATATTTCTTCCTGTCACCTTTAAGAATTACATCCGTCACCTTCAAGAACCTTTAAGTATAGCTCCTTTAAGTTTTGCACCCTCATTAAGTTCTAAAGATTCAATTTGCAATTTATAAAATCACTTTTCAAAAATATATTTGCATGTATTCATTCCGTTTATGTCTCTTGCAAATGTAGAAACTTTCTCTTGACTTAGATACTTTTAGCAAAAAAGTGAAGCCTAATTAACACTAGTAACACTAACATAAATTATTTAATCACCACATCAGGCAGACACCTTTAAATCAAATGGGAAACCTTGTAACCAAGCAATACTAATTTCCCTCATAGTTTTTACCAAAATGCCAAGAATGATTTATAAAAAGAAAATTTTGATCTTCATGCTAAATAAACAATAAGACAATGAGATATCCTGTATTTCTCTAACTATATCTCTTTAGTTAGAGTTAAGAATAAAGGAGAAAAATCACAGTATATGTATTTTCATGAACTAGAAGTTGAAGGCAACCCATAAAATAAAAAGAAATTGGTATGTGCCAAGTACCAAGTATTTCTCCACGTAACATTGAATTTAGGTAGGTACTATTATTACTTATTGTACAGACAGGGAGGCCGAGGATCAGAAAGGTGAAATAATCTGTCCAGGGTAACAACACTGTAAGGTGGTGGAGCTTACAACTATATCTTCTGCTGATGCCTTCGGCCAACTTACTTACCAGAGACACGTGCTCTCCAAGAGATGAAAAGAGAAAAAAAGATCATACAGCCCTTCAGAAACTAGTAAATTCATTGGTTTTCTTAAAACATGAGTAAAGTTATTACCAGGCATCCAGTCTTTCTAATCTTTTTTCACAATGGACGGGTTTGGGGCATATGTTTTCCCCACATGAGGGGTTACAGGTGGTCATTTGTCCCTGCTACTCCTTTCGGTGTTGCCCGTTTGGGCTCCAGGTGTCCGCATGCTTTCTCTTGTCGTCTCAGGCCCTGTGTGACCCTCCCTAACCCCACCCAAACTCCTCAGGGAAATCTGGCACTTAGGATCATTTTTTCCCCCCCTCTGGAACTGTCTTTCACTGATGTAATTTTTTCTCAGGCAATAGAACACTCACAGAAAATATGATACTTTATTCAATCTTTTAGAGTATTTTTGGAGTACACTTCACAAGAAAGCAGACCCCGCTCCCCTAATTCTTTCCAAGCTACCCCAAATCTTGCCATTCCCAAGAGCAGGCTCTGTCTCCTGTTACACAGGCAGCATATCTTTCTCACGCCAAGGCATCTGTACAGTTGTTGCCCTTTGGAGGATAAGAGGAACAAAAGACTTCAGCTCCCCAAAGGCAGATATTGTTGCCTCTTCTGTTACCTGATGTATACCCAGAGCCTAGAACAGTGCCTGAAAGATAGTTGGCTCTTAAAAAGGGAATATTTATTGAATGCTTGGTAATGGTAATAGGAGAAAAGTAACAAAAGTGCATTTTCCCTGTTGTCCGGCTCTTTGTCATTTTGATGCCTGGTCCTCTAAGGTAAGAACATGGTGTGGATCTATTTCACCAGGTCCTTGTTTAAGCTTCTTGTTGAGTTCAAGTGCACTATTGGGCCATGAAAAGCCTGGGAATTAAAACCTGGCTTATTCATATTCTAAATCCTGTTGCCACTACACTGTAATTTGTCAAAAGTTTTGTGTGCTTCAATATGTCCATTTTGATTTCCATGGATAGATAGAATGGGATGTAAGGACTGTAGAGTCTCTGTCCTCGTCAAATTCAACCTGTTTTCTGACTCATTTTTCTGCCCGGGGTTGGTTACCTTTTTTGCTCAGGATTTCTGTGGTGCGTGCTACAATTCACCTGCATTCTCCCTGATGAGTACGCCACCTGTTAAGAACCTAAGAGGTGTCCTAACCCTGTAAAAAAGTTTTATAGGTTCTGAAGGCTAGGCCTTTTGGCATTTTCTATGGTTTGGACTTTAGCCAGCCAATGACATTATTTCCGGTGTCAGGTTAGTTTTTCATCCTGCCACTAGATGTCAGGAACAATAAGAGTCAGCTTACATCGACGTTACCAGAAAAGAACCATAGGCAGAACTATGTTTTTTAAATCTTTCTCAGGACTGACATTTGTTTATTCAGTAATACTTACTGTGTACCTACTATGGGTCAGCCACAGTTCTAGACATTCAGGATGTGTCAGGAACCAAAGCAGACAGTAATAGACCTGATGAAGAAAGAGAGACATAGTAGAGTCTGGTGGTACAGACAGAATAAAGGGGGTGGGAAACAGAAACAGGGTGGGTAATAATCAGAAAGGAAACTTCTGGTAGGCAGGTAAAAGCAGAGAAACGTAGCAGCTTCCCTAAGGTGGATGCCCAAAAGGGTTGGTGTGAGATGGGGCCTCCCTGAAGCAGATATCCAAGGCAGGATGAGGTCTGCCAGGGATTTATGGGAGGAAACACCTGTGAAGGAAAAAGGAGACGGAGCAGGGAAGGCAAGGAGAGCCTTCCAGCCACCGCGAAGCTGTGATGCCGTGGGTGGGAGGGGACGCAGGGGCACCAGGCACCGGGTAGGAAGTGTCTTATTCTGCGGTGCCCCTCTGATGACCAGCCTGAGGGCAGACTGAGCCCAGCTTGCCCAGCTGATGAATCTGTGTCCTTTAAGAATGGACCTAAGGTAGTCCCCTGCTGCGCTGGCCCAGTGTGTCCTGGGGATTTGCGGGATCCCGGGGAAGGAGGTTGTAGCTTGGGCGGAGGGGGCAGGTGCTCTTCTTCAGTCATGTTCGCCACAGCAGGACATCTGAGTGCTGCATTTTCTTTATGTCTTCAGAATTCAAGGATGCTAGAGGTAGGAAAGCAGAAAGGGAAGGGACTGGAAAGGAATTACTGAGTCAGCCCACAGACGGATCTTCAGTGAGTAGAACTATATACTCTTGAATAGTACTTTAAATAATAATATGAAGTAAATCATCTATTCCTTCTAATACCAACTTCTATTTTTATGAGACATAACTTACAAAGTATTGTGTTCCATGCTTTATATCACATGGAACTGTCACTAGATCCATGACTATTATTGCCATCTTCCTTTTCCTTTGGAGAAAAAAAAAAAAAGAAGAAGAAAAAGAGAATATCCATATATATTTGGCTGCCACGATTATGAGAATCTTGACAGTATGAGTTGGCTCAAATGAGATGCAGGCACTTGTATGGCTGTAGCACTGTTTTATGTTTTATCCTTAGAGATGCTGCAAAAATTTGCAAACTATAAATAAAACAACTGTTTTGATAAAATAGGAAATTAAAGTTGATAAGCATTTTTCTACTTGAAAACTTCTGGTAGTTTTAGAGATTTGGTTTCCTAGTTCCTAGTTTGAATGCTTGAGTAAAACTTTCCTAAAAACAAAAGTATGGAACAAATGGGCTGAAAGTCTCCTGAGAAGTAACCTGTCAGAATTCTCAGTACTTCCTACAGTGGCTCAGGGAGAAAATCCCAACAGGATGTAATTTTTATTTTTAAAGTATTGCTACTTTTTCTTCTTTTCAGAAGCACATTAAAAATAAGAAGGTATATAAAACATAATAAACTAAAATTTGCAAAGCAAGAATATGTCTGTGTTCAGTCAGGAAAAGAAAAAGGTGTTGTAAAA
>RJWJ010020948.1:0-28445 GCA_004363605.1 Indri indri | reverse complement strand
TCCTAGAATGCTGTCTCTCAGGCATATCACTCACAAGAGATTGGAGGGTCCTTCCCCAGAGAAACTTGCCCTAAAAAAAAAAACCAATTGATACTAATAGTTGACAACTTTTCAAAGAAAGAGGAGGAAGGACAGGAGAGGAGGGAAGAGGGGGAATAAGAGGAGGAGGAGGAAAAGAAGTCATCATCATTAGCCCCTACTGGCATGCACTGAGATTCTAATCAGTGACTCACTCTCAAATATAAATGAAATTTTGAATAAAACTTCCTTCATAAAGGAAAAACAAATACTGAGCCAGTAGGATCACACATGAGTCTAAGAGTTCAAGACCAGACTGGCCTGGGGAACACTGTAAGACCCTGTCTTTTAAAAAAATATAAAAAGTAAATGTTAAAAAATCAAAAAAGTGGGGAGAAAACAAAGACAAGGCATGGAGAATAATACCTCAGAAACAAATATAATGAATAGCTTCAGAAAGATGCCATAAAGAAGGGAATGCCTTAAAAAAAAAGGAAAAAATAATCAGAAAAAACAAAGGCTCTTAGAAATTAAAAACTAAATTAGATCATCTCAAATTTAAAAATTTAATTACGTTTAGAAGACAGAAGAAGTTTCCCAATAAATAAAACAAAAAGCCAAAATTTAAAAGAAAATGTAAAAAAAGAGTCAGTTCAGGTGATCTAACATAAGGAGTCCTAGAAAGAGGGAACAGAGAAAATAGAGTGGACTGTAAGACAGCCCACTGAGTATCCAGATGATGAGCTCATAAAGACCCTCACTAAGGCATATCCTCATGAAATTTCAGAACACTGGAGAAAATCAAAGGGGAAAGAGAAAATAAAGAGGAAAAAATATGTCATATCAAAAGGATCAGGAGTCAGAATTGCAACTGGTCTCATCAGCAATGGAGCAAAGCTTTCAAATTTCTGAGAGGAAACAACTGGCAATCTAGAACTGTACATCTGGATGATTTTTAAGTGAATATGAGATGAAATTAAAAACCACTTAAGAAATAAAAGGGCTCAAATTTATTTCCCTGCATATTTCCAGAAAGCAAAGAGAAGATGCTCTCCACCAAAACAAAAGAATAAACCAATAACTGAGAATGGCACGGGATCCGACACAGGAAAGAGGTAAAAGGAATTTGCAGGATGATGGCAAAGGGAAGTCCCAGGATGACAGCTGTGTAGCAGGAAGCCTAAATAATAGATTCTCTTGTGTGTTTGACTATATCGACAGGAATCTTATAGTTCTATAAAAGAATATGTGAAGAATTAATAATTTCTACATAGAAAATTTTTAAAATCCAGAGAAGAGGGATAATTATTTACAAATCCAAGCAAATGTTAAAACCATACAGGAGAAAAATGTACTATATTACTTGGCTCAGCTGTGAACATAATTTACCTAATCTTAAAAAATGTAGGCCAGGTACAGTGGCTCATGCCTGTAATACCAGCAGTTTGGTAGGCCGAGACGGGAGGATCACTTGAGGTCAGGAGTTTGAGACCAGCCTGGGCAACATAGCAAGACCTCATCTCTCCAAAAAATTTAAAAAACAGTTAGGCATTGTGGCACATGGAAGATAGCTTAAGCCCAGAAGTTGGAGGATGCAGTGAGCTATAATCATACCACTGTACTCTAGCTTAGGTGACAAAATGAGACCCTGTCTCAAAAACAACAAAAGGAAAAAAGGAAAAAAAGGAAAAAATAAATAAAAAATGTAAATTCTAATTATTAATTGAATAAAATGTTATAACTCTACTGAGAATATGGAAGTGGGGAAAAGAATATGAATGGGAAAGTATACGAGTGCTAAATCCTTGCATTTTACAAGATAGTTATGTCTAAAATTGCTTAATCAAAAAGCAAAAGGATAAGCAAACAATTTAAACACATAGAAGTGAATATCAGCAAAGCAAGTGAACGAGTTGAAAGTATCTGTGGGATGGTAACTGGTGGTCAGCTAGATGAGGAGACTGCAGTCCTATCTGAAATTTAGAATTACATACATGAATTACTTTAATAAAAGTAAAAATTAGGAAGAAATAAAACAAATCACCTACACTTCATTAAGCTCATTCATGCCTTACTTAGTGACAGCAGGTCTTGTTTGTAGATGCCCAGGCCTACACTCTAGAAGATATCTTTAGTACTCAAGTTCTAAACAAAATCCTTTGTCTCCTACATAGGCTAAACGACAAAAGAAAAACTGTTCTTACCCTTTCTGAAACGGTAAGTCAATATGAAATTAACTTTTTTTAAAATCAAACTTTGAGTTTAAGTTAGAAATATTAAAGCAACAACTTCTATAACTTTTGTTCATACAAATTACCTATATTTTCTTTTTTTTATCTAATGGTTTTTCTGCGTATCGGTGTTAATTCCATTCACACCAAAAATAATTCTTAAAAGTCAGAAAATTTTTGATAAATTATATTAAGAGTTTTTCTTGAATCTAGAAACCATGAAGCAAGCCACTACATGACATTGTGTACTTTGTGCTCTCCTGAGTAGGTGAGAATAGGGCTAAGATTCAGCTGCTTACCAAGCCAAGATACCCACGGAGCTAAGCTTAGAGGAAGGGGCATTGTTTTTCATTGGCTTACACAGAGAGGATCCTTTTGGGAATTCGGCCAATCAGAGGACGCACCTGTTATCTAATTCACAAAAGATGCTGTATATTCTAGCTGTACGTCTGCTTAACTATCTTCCTAAATAAGACTCTATTTTAATCTTTTAATCAATTTGCACTTGGACAAAACTACAAGACTATGAGCATTGGTCAAGCTATAAGATCATGACCCATATTTACGGACTGATGTCCTATGGCAAACGTCCAGTTACTTACAAGGAATGTGTTTCCACAGTGCCCACACACAACTCTTGTACCTTCTGGTTGGACTGGCAATGCAGGTTGAGCTGGTTGTTCTTCGGAAATAAGCATTACCGGGCCAAGGTTAATTATGCGTCTACTGCAGAAAGAGAAAGGAAACAACTTCATTATCCCACAAATGGACTGAGAACAAAACCTGCAACATATGGCCAAAAATATGAAACACATCGGTGAAAATACGTTTTTTTTAATAAATTAAATGAATTAAGTGTCAAGTTTTGGAGCCAAAATCATAGAATATAGCAGTAGTCTTTCAAAAGCAAACAAACAAACAAACAAACAAACAAAAAAACAATGAGTCTTTTTATACTGGGAGGGAAACCATATATTATGGCATTGGTCCTAATCAATGACCTTGGGAACCATTTAACTGCCATTTCCAAGTTTTTATAAGTTCAAATCAGAGAACAGTTCTTATCATTCCTTATCCAGGAAGACAATTCAAGTTCAGTAGAAGATTAAATAAGTTAAAAATATTCTATATCAACTAAAATGTGTGTGCCATTAAGGTACCAAAGTCCTGGCTTAAAAGAAAATTTCCCTGAGCAGTTTGGTATTCCTTGATGCCTATTTAATCAAAGATAAAAAGAAAGCAAAATGGGAGTCTCCTTTCCTTTCTATTCTCTAGTCTACCATCAGATGGGGCTGTAAATGATTCATGTACTGATTGACAAGCCAGAGAGATTACAGGAAAAAAATACAGTTAAGGTCCTTATATACTTGTGTCTGGGCACATCTATAATGGCACTGGGCATGGGCAAATAATTCCAGAATTTATTATATATAATATGCTCAGCAAAGACTAGTGTAGCATACAAAGAGATACACAATGACAACTAAAACACTTCCAGGTTAAGATTAATTATATCAAAGATAAAATAACTGGTTATTTCTAAATAAGTTCAATGAGTCACTGATTTATTATAGCACATTAATTACTTACATAACATAAAGAAAACATTCATTGCTCATTTAAGAATATTATATCCTATAAATACCTATGCCCATTAAATTCCAACTAAACATATCATTCCTTTAACAAAAAAAAATCTAGGTCCTGTAATTACTTTGAGCACAAAGACTGTCTAGAACAAAGCCTGGCACATAATAAGCCTTTAATAAATGCTTGTTGAAGGAACAAACGAATGAATGAATGAATCTTTATCTCTTACCAGTTGGGTCTCGGACATCCTATTCGCCGAGAGGTGTCCTTACAAATGAGGAGACAATTACAAGGGCATCTAACATATTTCTTCCCTGTTGGGGGGTTTTTGATTGGCTAGATAAGAGAAGAAAATGTAAGCGCAGCAAATTAACCAAAGTACAGATTGTTAAAGTTCGTTCGTGTTTAAAAAGGAAATGATTCTGTTAAAACTAAGGCTTCCTATAGTGCTATCAAAGTACAGTTTGAGGAAAAGTACGCTGCCAGTGATTTCAAATACCACAAATCTTGGCAAGCATTCTGTGAAATTTGGGGGGGCTGTAGAGATTTAATTATTAAGGGCATATTTCAAAATTAGTTTGTACTGGCCTTTTAATGTGGGAGGAATATTTAGTGTGCACCAAGAGATGTTATCTCTTCAAAGTTCACAAGACAAGGTCATCTATCTGTCTGGCCACGTGCAAACATCCACAGAGGATTCATGCACCTGTCTGGAAATAATGAGCTCAATGAGCTCAGTAAGAAGAATAATGGGGAAACAGGAGTATATGATAAACTTGAATTTTTCTTTTTTTTTTTTTTGAGACAGAGTCTCACTCTGTCACCCTGGGTAGAGTGAAGTGGCATCATCATAGCTCACTGCAACCTCCAACTCCTGGGCTCAAGGGATCCTCCTGCCTCAGCCTCCCGAGTAGCTGGGACTGTAGGCGAGCACCACAACACCCAGTTAATTTTTCTATTTTTATTATAGTAGAGGCAGGGGCTCGCTCTTCCTCAGATTGGTCTCGAATTCCTGAGCTCAAGCAGTCCACCGGCCTCAGCCTCCCAGATTGCTAGGATTACAGGTGTGAGCCACACTGAGCCCAGCTGAACTTGAATTTTTCTTAAACTCTACTTATTAGAATATAAGAAGTGATTAATTTCAAGATATACTTTAACTTAAAGACTCGTAATCGCTTTTCATACCAGTATTTCTTTAAAAAAAACTGTAGTAAATTTAAAAGCAAGAATAAATAACGCCAAAGAAAGCACTCCTTGCAATACCATTAAGGGAATATTTCAAAATTAGTTTGTAGGTCAGTAAATTAGGTCAGTAAATATGAAATGTCCAATTTAAAATCAAAAGTGTAGTTTATTATATCTCAAACAAGCAGCAGTACAAATAATCAAAGTATGCACCTAAACTACTGACACAGTTTTGCCATCTTAACACTAGCTTTTTTATGCCAGCAACGAAGAAGCCTGGAGAGCGAGTGGCCACGAAATCGCGAAAGGCATTTTCCACAGTTTGTTGAGAATTGAATGTTTTTTCCTTGCAAGAAGTGGTCCAAAGCCTGGAAGAAGTGGTAGTCAGTTGGTGCAAGGTCTGGTGAATATGGTAGATGACAGAGAGTTTCCAAGTCTGGCCTCTGCAGTTTGAGCAGCATTGTTTGTGCGACGTATGGTTGATCGTAGTCTTGCAAGAGGATTGGCCTGTCCCTGTTGACCAATCTTGGCTGCTTAATCACAAGCATCCTCACCATTTCATCCAACTGGTTGCAGTAGACATCTGCTGTAATCGATTGACCAGGTTTCATGAAGCCGGAGTGGATAATAACAGTGCTGGACCACCAAACAGACACCATTAGCTTTTTTTGATGAATATTCAGTTTTGGACTGTATTTGGGCACTTCATCTTTATCCAACTATTGTGCCAAATGCTTGCAATGTCAAAAAGAATCCATTTTTCATCACACGTAACAATACGGTATAGAAATGGTCCATCTTTATATTGTGACAGCAAAGAAAGGCCAGCTTCGAGATGATTTCTCTTCTGACACTTGTTTAACTCATGTGGAACCCATCTATCCAGCTTCTTTATCTCGCTGATTTGTTTCAAATGATCCAATTTAGTTGGAATAGTAAGGTCAAACCTTGCTGCCATTAATAATTTACATGTAGGTCGAGATGGATTCGCTTCCACTACAGCTTCCAGCTCATCTTTGTCCACCTTGGTTTCAGGTCGCCCACATGGCTCATTTTCAGGATTATAATAAAATCACCAGGACGGAATTTCTCAAACCATGGACATACTGTGCGTTCATTAGCCACATCCTTCCCAAACACTTCATTGATATTCCTGGCTGTCTACACTGCATTAGATCCATGATGGGACTCATATTCAAAAACAACACAAATTTTTGACTTATCCATAGTTTCACAAAAATTGCTTTAAAAAAAAATTGAAAAATTATCACAAGCCAAAACATGTGTTTGAAAGACTGACGATGCACCTTCACAATAAAAATAAAACAGTAAGTGTCAAAGTGAAATGTCAGAGATATCAATTGCCAAACTTAGTACTCAACGAAATAGGACATTTTGTATTTAATAACCTTAGTAGGACATCAGCTTGTTAAACTAATTTATGATGCAATGAAAGGAACAGACCCTCACTCCTGCGGCATTTCTGTCAAAAATGTGTAACCTGAAGCAAATCATGAGGAAATATTAGACAAACTCAAGCTGAGAGACATTCTACAATATATCTTACTTGTACTTTTCGAAAATGTGAAGGTAATAAAAGACAAAGTTTCAGACAAGGGGACATTAAAGAAGCATGACAATCAAATGCAACATGTGATTTTGGTTTCACCGCTGGACCAGATTTTTTTTTTTCATAAAGGACATTAATGGGACAATTGGGGAAACATAAATTAGGTTAGCAGATTAAATAACATTATTGTATCAATGTTAATTTCCTGCATTTGATAATTGTACTGTGATTGTATAAGTGAATAACCTTGTTTTTAGGAAATTTACACTAAAATATTTAGGGGTAAAAGAGCACCATGTCTGCAATTATCATAAAAGGTTCTGGGAAAAGATTATTCATTTAGAGAAAGCTACTATAGTAAAATGTTAACATTTGGGGAACGTCAGGGAAGGGCATATGGGAATTGTTTGTACTATATACAACTATTTTGGTATATTTTCTGTGTGTGCAATAACTTAAAAAAAATTAGGTAAATAACATTGGTAGAAATACACAAAAGTTAGCAATAAGCCTCTAAACTACATTAAAGATAACTAAATATGAATATGTAAAATTCACAAGCCTCTCAAATGTTTACCTACAGTTTCTAAAGTATCAAGAAAAACATAAATTGGGTTAATTTCTGAATATTTGAAATTTACCATTAAGTAAATGTGTGTTTGACAAATGACAGTGCTTGTTTTTATATTTTATTCTCACCTCACTTCCAGACCTCAGTTCCCTCATTTTTAAAACAAGGCAATTGAACTAGCACTGGGCCTCTCCTTGTTGCTAGACCATGCTGGTCATGTCTGGTCTGCAGTGAAGTGAGGAAAAAAAGGGCTTGGACATTGCACTTATGCATAAGTTTTAAAATTCTTACTTGGTAAAATGAATTCTTATGTTCCAGGCCATTGTGTTGAGCATTTGAACCCTATAGTCCCAACAGCGACCCAATGAGGTAGATATTATTATAATAATTATACCACTTTATATGAGAATACGCATGTTTAGAGAAGTCCCCAGGGAAATGCATTAACAGCTATTAAGCAGCAGAGCTAGGACTCAAACCCCAGCCTGTCAGTCTCCAAATCTCAGGCTCCTACTCAGGTACACAGTCAACTAGTGCGCCATTCTTTCTCCAGGGCTTCTCAAATTTTCCATTAACTTGTCCTAGAAATCATTTCTCCTTTAACCTTACATTCTGCATTCTCCAAGTCTCTCTCTTTTTCTCTCACACACACACATACATACACAACACACACATCCCTACTTCTCTTCCCAATTCCATCTACTGAAATAAAAAGGACTTTTATTAACCTTATTTTTTTGTTTGTTCTGTTTTTTAATCTCCACAGGTATATCAGGTTCCTGTCAGAGTGGCTCCGTGGGAGGAGAGACAGACTGATACTTTGTTTTAGGTGACCTAGGGAAAATGAATCACAGCAAAACTGAACAAGGGACAGTGATAGCAGACATAAGGGAACTGCTCTGTTGGACCTTAGCCCTTTATATCTGTTGTTTTCAACCTGGAATTTCTCCAAAGAAGCTCCTAGGTGCCTAACACTTCTTCATTCATAAATTTAAGATCAAGTTACATTTGAAACATTAGCAAGTTGTATGTTAAGGCACTCCACGAACACTTTTTTTTCCCCCACGTTTTTCCTCTTCTGTAATGTTACTGATTCCACACAAGGCAATCTGATTAGATACTATTCATTTTTTTCTAGAATTATTGATATTTCTTTACTCCAGAGGGGCAGTAATTATGTAAAAATTTCAGCACAATTTCTCTTATGTCCAGAAGTAGTATACTCATTGCCAAGCCCCATTGATCTTGTATGCACTCATCCTTTCTAAGTAGTCAGATTGATGTTGTTTGCTAAATCCACGGGGACTTTGAGATTCCTGCGTAAATGACCTAGTCCGTTCTGCGTTACTTCCAAGTGTAAACATAAAACTAAAAACTCTTTTTTTTCTTCTCATTAAACAACAAAAGTTGGCATGGGTGGAGGAATTGGAGAAGAAATTAACACTAAAATCAAATCCAAAAAACCTATAAGGCACTGTTTTTTGTAATTGCTATTTATACCTAACAACCCTTATTTGCTTGTCAATTCTGCAAAGAGAACTAAAGAAGTTAATGCTAATTGAAGTCACTAGTCAGTGTTCAGCTTATAATGAAAACAGCTGGTTTGGTAGGTATAATCTATTTATGCAATAAAGTTCTTCTCCAAATGATGTCCTTTATAGAAAAAATTATTTACAATGAAATATATTGCTTCATGACTTAAGGTTTTATTTTATGACTTTTCTATAAAACATATAAAGCCTAGTATCCATATTTTATGGCTCTTCAAGACATGGTAATGACTAGCTGACTTTTTAAAGATATTTCTAAGGAGGAAAAAATACAAACACCAAAAATTAACTTAATATTTAACTGTAGATTTTGAAAGAGATGGAAATTTTAAAAATAAAGCCTAACTATGATAGTAGAAACATATTTCATCTAAACCTGTATACACTTTGCCAATTTATTACTTGAAACTATAAAATTTTTTCTTAAAATTTAGTTGTTCCCGAAAGTTCATTAAAAAAAAAATACCCTTCAAATTTTTTTAACATTTCACTAAATTAATATTAAATAAATAGAATAAAATACCAAACTATTTATAAACCCTTTGGCACAGATGTCAATAATAAATGCATAATCACCAATGCCCAGGAAAACAATACTGATATCCGACAGACATAAAACAAGTTTAAATAGTTTTCCACATAATAAGGACAAAGTACACATTTGTCATGAAGTTTAGTACACAGTATTTTCATTTTAGTAAAAACCAGAATGGATTCAGTTGTGATGTGGATAAATACTGAAGATATTTATAAATAACTAGCATGGTCAGTTTTGTTTTAGAAAGTAAAAAGCCAAATGGCATTATATCTAAATTCACCATGAAATTCTCTTAATGGAGTTAGCTTTAAACACTATGGCATCCTTCTATGACGAGAGAAGAAAGTACTACAAAGGATTGCCATATTTGTATCCCGCCCACATCTACTTTTAAGTAACATAACTGAAGTACTTCCTTTAAAAATAAGATGTCAGATAACAATTTATGCTTTTATTAATGGAAATCTCCACTTACCGTAGCTTCATTGCAAACCGTGCACTTAACCACATGCTGGTGAAGCTTGCCGTCCAAATTGATTAGGGACTGGCACACACGGCAGTTTATTACTGGAATACCACTGGCATCCGGACTGGCAATGGCTGTATATGGAGGTGGGAGTTCCGCTGAAAAGGAATTAGCCACTGAATCAGAGTCTCAGAGAAATCATTATGGCTGGCTTGAGCATATAAGCAGTAGAAGTAAAGTAGAAAATAAAGTCAAAAACTAAAATTTTCCCACATTCTTTTACTTATGTTTTTAAAGCTCACCGGTTTATCTTAGTTTTAGAGCTTACACAGGCATATAAACATGCACGAGACTATCTTGTCAAGCAGAATCATTCTTGACTCTGATAACATGCAAATCATGTTTGCCTAGTCTACCCCCATAACTTAGTTTCCTGTTATTAATCTACACTCAAAATATCCACTCCATTCCTATGTGTAAATTCATAAAGCATGTAATAGGAGAGTGGTGATTTATGCCTAAAGTAAAAATCTAACGCTAGTGATCTGACTACCAAGAAACAGAAATGATGGATGAAAACAAAGTTTTAAAATTGCTTGCACATACACATAAATTGTGTAGCTGTCATACTCTTTATACTGGAACCAGTACAATGACTGCTGGCTATAGTAAGAATAAAACAAGGTTTCAGAGGCAGTCAAAAAGAGACAAAAATGAAGAGAAAACTAAACTTATCATACTACTTTTGTGTATGTTTCATACTACTTTTGTATATGTTTAAAAATTCCCATAATACAAAGAAACACACACACACACACACACACACATTATTTTTTCTTTGTCAGTCAACTTAAGTTGACTCAGTAAAAGGTGAAGGCCCAGTTTCAGTGTTAAGTGCTCATCTATTAATACCAGAAGTGTATATTTGTTACAGAAATATGAGAAAAAGTCTTTTGAGATACTACTCTGGAATGGGATTTCTAAAGTGGACTGCCTAACCCCTTTCCGTAGCTTTCTCACCTACAGGCATAGAAGGCCCTTTCAAGGTAAGGCATTGTCTCAGGGCATTTAGAAAGAGCCATATCCTAACACATGATTGAAGCACCACCAGAGAGAACTGACATCTCAAGGGGCTTCTGTAACACTGTAAAATACAATCACAATAGCTCATCATAAAAAGTGATATTTTCAAAATAGAGGTTTCCTGTCCACTGCATTAGATTCTGAACTCTGTGATATTTCAAAAAGAGAGCATAATACATTACATTATGTTTAAAATCCACATATTACCACCTGGCATCCTTGGGTTCATCATAGAGATTTTTTTCAGATTGCTAAGGATTAACAACAAGTGGTATTCATTCAAATGATTCATAAGCCAAATTTCTGCAGCAGCCAAGGCTCTGAAAGGGGCCAGTTTGAAATGACAATATGCTCTCATTTCTGGGAGGCTTATACCACAACACTGCCAAACATTGAACTTCAAAAGAAGCTATACGTGTCTTAAATTTTAAAAATAGCTTTAAATCCTTGAAAGAATTTGAGCTTGATCCAGAGTGACCTGTAATGTATTAATCAAGAAGATTAAAACAGGTTAAAGGGACAATAAGTCAACAATACATTTAAAGCCTTACAATTTGCAGGTTGCTTGATCAAATCTCAATACAGAGGACATTGTTCCCAGGGAAAAGAATACTTACTTCACTAGAAATTCAAGACACACTGCCTGCTGTATAATAATGAATATTGTTTTAATAATTATTTGCAGTAGCATTATTAATAAAAGTCAGTTTCCTCTTTTGCTTTGTCCCTGAGTTGTGAAGTAACATGAAGTAGTTCTCCCATAATCCCAGGTCTCCATCTCACACAGAATGATAGAAAAAAAAATTTAAAGACAATCAAGACAATTTTATAAAGGAAACAAGTGCATTGGAGGTGAGAAGAGGAGGCAAAACATTGCACCTACATAAAAGGACACTGAAGCCCATTCATTCCATGAAGCAGAACCTTTGCTTAAAGGATTCTCCTAAGAAAAATTCAGAGAGTAATCTTCAGAATCACCTGAAGTGCATCAGAGCCAACAAAAACCTGTGAATGGTTCCTCTAAGATTTGCAATACATAAATTTTAATCTGTCAGAAGAGAAAGCCTTCAATGGCAAAAAAAAAAAAAAAAAAAATATGCTCGAATCTACTCTTTGGAGACTCGGAAAGTGGAAGGAGGAGGACACAATAACCAGTGAGGATTGGAAATCTAAAATCGGAGGGACTATAAATCCCATGTGGCCGGGGCACATCTGGCTCGTTCACTACAGCTTCACCATCACTTGTCACAGTGCCTGGTCTATGACAGATGCTGACTAAGTATTTATTGGATGGTGGAATGAATCAATGAATGAGAGAATCACTGATATTTATCAGACGCATCTATCTGTCTTGGAAAAATAACACAAGGTATATTACCACTATTCTCCTTGCAGAGGAGCTAGGGTCCTAGCAGGGGAGCGCAGCTTGACTGAAAACAAGGCCTTCTTTTATACAGAAGGACACCTTCTCCAAATCAGGTATGGAGAGAGGTGAAACAGTCAGGGGACGCTGGCCTGGCCCACCAGATAAATGGACTCCATCCAAGAGATCAATAGAATGACAGATGTTGCAGCCTAATTGCTTCACTAATCATTGCTTCCAGGCCTTTGATTTCAATTTTCTGTCCATTACTTCAGAACTCTCCATTACTTCTAAACTGTTTTAGAGATATTTCTTATACTTTTGGCTTATCCCTATCAATCAGATTTTATCCAAGGAAACCTTCACCTGTAGCTCTATCTCCTCTTGTAAGGGACTTGCAATTTGAGAAACTCCAGTTATAACCTACAATAATTAGCAACTTTGATTTATTCATTGTGTCTTTTCACTTTAAAACACAGATCACCACCATTATACCTATTTTAAATTTAAAAATCCACTGTAACCTCAGAACCCAAGATCATTAGATATTGAAAGTCACAAAAATTCCTCATTTTGGAAAAGTCTTACTTGTTATTTAACACATTGACTGCCACATTAGAAAAAAAATGTTTCCTTGGGGCCACGGTGTTTTATTAGAAAATAGAATAAAAACTTTGAAAACAAAATGATCCTTTCTAATTTAATGAGAAATTAAATTTATCGACTTCTATTCATTTAATCCACATTTTTAGAATTAATTTGTCAATATTAATTGTAACAATAAGAACATCAACAAGTAAGATTTTCATAACCAACTGCGGGGTTTTGCCCAGGTTTTGCTTCATGAAGCCCCAGGCTCAAAACTAGCCTGAGTTAAATACAACTCACATGGCAGTTAATGTGTTAAACAATGGTCATTTTCTCTATGAGGTTTGCCCTTAAGCTTTCTTCCTCCATGTGAGCAATATTTGTCAGGCCCGTAGTCCTTAATCCTAAAACAACTCCCTCAAAGTTCCAGAATAGCACAATGTTAAAAATTCAAACAATCTTAGGAATTATATTTTACAAAGCCCAGAGATTCTGACTTTTTAAGGGTTATGTAGAACTTTACCAAAGCCAAGAGCTGACTGCTGTCCCAGAGATCTCTCCACAATAGCTGTCTCCCTTAATAAATAATGCCAATATAGGGAAAAATTATATAAGGACCAATGAAGAGATTTTATAGAAACAGGCAAGAATCTGATTGATAATGAAGATTTCTGGAGAATCGGATCTGGGTTAAAGGGGATTAGGAGGAGGAGAAGGATTGAGTCAGGGGGAAAAAAATGAGCAGAGTATAAAAAAGGAATCATTTCATGATAATAAAAGTTTCATAGAAAATCCGTGACTCATCAAAAGGACAGAATGAAAGCACGTGGATCACAAGGCATACATAATGGTCTTTCTAAAACACTCAGAAGGAACCATTATTATTCTGTAAACCCACAAGTGATCAGATTACATTTTCCCATCACAAACAGCAACTTAATTTATCTATTTTATGACAAACAGCCGTCCTGTCTTGCTAATTCATCCTGGTGTATTAATCCATACTTCGTTTTTTTCCAGATACATCCTCCAGCATTTTAAAGATTGAAATTGTTTTGCTGGATTGCTCTGACCTTTATGGTAATATTTGCTAGTTTAATTCACTTATCGTGCTAGCACATTCTTTATACTCAGCCCTTCAGGCCCTTGACAAAGATGTTGTATCAAAATTGAAAAATGATATCAGATTAAAATGAGAATTATTTTAGGATATTATGATTATAAGAGGAGCAAGAAAAGTATAAAGGAGCAGTCTGAGAAGAAAGCCTGGCTTTTTTCTCCTCCAATTTTCATTGCAGGGATTCATTTTCCCTTAGGATCTTTGCAGAGAGTGTGGGTAGGGATAGACCAAGCTTGGCCACTGTGGAATATCTGCTTTTACTGTCAAACTTCTCTAGTCCAATTCAACAAAAAGAAAGAGAAGATCACTTTCTGTTCCTCTCTTTCTCTGAAACCAAAGAAATAAAACTATTGTAGGAGAGCTTGGGTTCTCCCAGTACCATGATACTCTAAGGAAGGATTCGCCTGGCTAAAGTCAGATTAGAAGGTAAATGTGCTGCTTATCAGATTACTGACCTCAGCTCCAAATCCACCCTTCTCTATTCCCTTTTGTGGTGTTGGAGCTGGAACTTTGCAAAACTATAATTTGGTTTCATGAGCTGGCTCCAGGTTATGCTCTGTTAACAGGAGGTGATAGAGGAGCCTCTGCAAGGCTGGAGGAGGAAGGGACTAGTTCCTTTTATTGTTACCTGTTTGCTCCCAACCTGCTTGCTGTTTCTCTGAATGCCATCCCAGGAGTATTACTTCACCCTGGAGGCAGCAGTTCTTTCCCACAGGAACACTGAAGCCAGTTGGCAGTTTTCAACATTTGCCAGAACCAGCTTCATTGTTCCCCTGCTCAGAGAAGACCCCAGCACCAGCTAGCCGGTGCCCTTTCCCCAGGTGTACGAGGTCTTTCCCCAGAGTTCAGAGACACCAGCACCAGCAGGCCAGTGCCTCTTCTGCAGAGGTCATGTTTCAGTTCTGCAGAACCCTTCCTCTACATTCCCAAGTTTTAATAGTTGCAATCTCTTCACTTCGTTCTCTCAGCCCTAGTGTTGGTAGCTGCTTCCTGCTACCTCCTTGATACTTTAGAGTAATATGTTTACCTCTCAGTTACCTAGTCAATAACTTTATACCTGGTTAACAATTCTTTATATTAAATTCTATTGTGTGGTTTCTGTCTTCTAACCAGTCCTGACTGATATAGAAACTCATATTAGAAGTGATCCCAGGAAACAAACCCTCAAAGATGGAATTGGAGGAGTGGTTTGGTCAACTAGGGCCTGAATGCCATGTTGAGATCCTTACCAAAAAGAAACAGGATGGTAGTAATCTATGGCATATGGTGCCATCCTGATAAATCAGATTATCCACTATAGTTGATTGTGATGTTTGTGGCTCTGTCACATGATCATTATGGCAGTAATAATTACTATATGGACTGAGAGGTGGATAAATTCTTATAAATGCACTGAACACTTACAGACAGAAAATGAGAAGTTCAGGTCTTTAAACTCTCAGCTCAAGTCATGGTTAGAGAACCAGAGAACTTCTATTGCAGTCTTAAAAGTATTACATTTCTAATTAACAAAGGGAATATACTGCTGGAAATCAAACCCAAAACTTAATTGTGCAGATTGCAAAATTGTAACATCAGATAAATCCACAGCCTTAGAAGCCTCTCATTGAAAGTTAGGACATCGATTGTAAAGGCGTGGAACTCTGAAACTTGGAATAGGGACATCTGGTTTTGCTCAAACAGAGCTCAGAATCTTAAATTCCTAAGTCACTCTGAGCCTCCCTTGCAAATGGAAAATATCTTTTCCTCTTGTGTCTAAGGAGCCAAGTCTTTCCTTGCTGGAAAACTCTGTCATGACCTTACCTGAGGCAGCTGCCTCACCAAGGGATGGCCATTCTTCTTAAAATCCAGCCTCGAAACCCCTTTTTGCTTCAAGATTGATAACTAAAGTCAAACTTCAACATATTCCAGAAAGGCAAATACAAAGTCTAACTCAGTAAGATGCAGCTTATACATCAAGAGAATTGCAAGGTTTTGATAGTATATATTGTCAGAAATCCATAGAATGTTTGTGGGAGTGGATCCTAAGGGTGTTAAACCAAAGAGGATGGAATGTAATACTGAAATGAGCCAGATTTTCTGGATTTGATACTTGTTTTAAAGTTAGAAGTAGCTCTAAGAGTTTGCTTGTTGGTTGATGACACTTGGTCTTACATTTAATGACGTTGAGATGCCAGAACATCCCTAGCATGGTACAGAAAAAGCAATCAGGGCTTAGGGAGTTAGGAATGTTGGAGTGGATTTATCATATGAAACCTGCATACTCACACCTCACTGTATCTCCTGAGAGGGCCCAAAGCATACTTCCTTCATGAAGCCATCAATAAATGCGTAATTTAGAGGAACACATGCATCCTGCTGTAGTTGCTCTCCAATGCAGACCAGGCATCACAGAATGAGCTCAAGGCCTCTTGACTTTCTCTGCCATCAGAGCTCACAGAGGGACCTTACCATACCTCTTCAGTTAAGGATATAGGATTGCCCTGGAGCAGCAGTCAAATTTAGAATAATAACAAGCAAGTTGGATGAAGATGTGATAGGTATCACCATCCCCGAATCTTTCACACCTTTCACAGTAGCACTAATCTCTACAGTTCCCTTATGGATGTGGTGTTGCTTTTGGAATAAGTTCCAGAGGCTTCCACTTGGTTCTTTCTACATTAACCTATGGACCAGAGAACAAAGTTGGCAATTTTGCTGGTAGCCAAGAATGTTTGTTCCAGTTATGTTTTCAGGAACTGAGAAAATGTAATTCAGGGTGGGTCCCCAGATCTACTGGGATGACTATGAGGTGAACCAGGGTTAAGATTCCATCTGTCACCTGATGGCCACTTTGCACCCCTCTGGAATCAGCACTGTTTAAAGACCAGTTTCTGGTAATCACTGAACAGTCTGGGTTATTTTCTTTTCCCACTTAAATAATCTAGTAAATAGCCTCAGGTCTCTGTGCTGAAGGTTTGAAGGGAGATTTATGGTACATATTGTGGCAGTGCTGCTGGATCCTTCCTCAAGGGTACCAGCCACCCCTTCAATAAAGATGCTCTGTGTCATGAACCTGCTTTTGTTGGAAACTGGTAGAAAGATTATGACTCTCTTTTGTGGCTACTCAAGTTTGGTTGCTGGTTAAAACACTTAGAGTTTTTTCTAATATAGACAACCAAATAACATTTTTGCAGATTACTCATCCATTTCAATCCTAGGCTAATTTCAATTAGCCACTGCTAAGAGTCTCTGTGTGTTAAAATATTCTAATATCCACTACTTCCTTTATAATAAATGCACCCACTTTGTCTTTGGTGTTTAATTGCTGCTGTTTGTCCTATTACTCT
The DNA here is from genome assembly GCA_004363605.1 of Indri indri. Taxonomy (NCBI): domain Eukaryota; kingdom Metazoa; phylum Chordata; class Mammalia; order Primates; family Indriidae; genus Indri; species Indri indri. Next base: position 11,243 of record RJWJ010020948.1, on the reverse strand, counting down.
GGGATCCCATCATCCCCATTGAAATCAGGCAGCATATCTCAGTAGGGTCATCTCATTCTGTGATGCCTGGTCTGCATTGGAGAGCAACTACAGCAGGATGCATGTGTTCCTCTAAATTACGCATTTATTGATGGCTTCATGAAGGAAGTATGCTTTGGGCCTGCTCTGACATCTATAGGTCTCATAAGTCCATCTCTACCCTATCCTCATAATACATTTCACCTGTGGCACAGGTGCTTTCTTCAAGTATAGACAGTTTATAAGTTATATATTCTCCTCTCACTTTATCAATTATTTTATAATTTAAAAAATGCAATTTTCTGGCATGATTTATGTGAAATCATATTGTATATTTGCATGGCCCCATTCTTAGTTTGTTGTTTACAATATTGCTTTCAAGAAAGCATGTGTTTGAAGAAAAATAGATAGTGATTTTTATTACAGAAAATAAATTTCTTCTAGTGCAAAAAATGCACGAGCCTAGAAATTAAGAAATTCTTTTGGCATGAGGAAGTAAAGAATCCCTATTCTGTCACTCTTCCTAGACAGCTCACTTCACTATCACAGGCTGTGTGTATTTTCTCAGGGAAAGCAAGGTATGCCTTTGTACATAACTAGGTGTACACATTAAATGATAACTTACAGGTTATGAGTATTCATAAATCACAGCTATAAAATGTGCTTATATATAATTGAACCCGAAATTTGTTTTAAGATACTTTAGATAAAAGAGGATATGAGAGAAAAAGGTGAACTCAGTATATGGGGGAGGGAGACAGTTCGACTGGATTTGTAACATTGTATTTGCTTAAATATATGAAACCGTATGATACAATGTTAAGGTCCAATAAAATTTGGTGGTAAACTATATGAACTATTATATTATAATCTGTATTTTTCTAACCTAAAATATTTCCCCCATTCACTTTTTAAATAACCTATGGATTAATGTATTTTAGATAAAAAGTCAATAGCTTAGTAATTTTGGGATTTTGGACATATTCACCATAAATCTGAGCAAAATCAGATATATACATGGGGGTCTGATGAGCCTCTTAGAATCAATATTTGTTTTTGCAAGCATACAATAAGTGCTGAAAGATATTTAGTGGATAAATCCTTTAAATTCTACTGCATATATATTTTTAGTCCATGGGCTAACTAAATGTCTTTTTGAAATATAGAAATCACTACAGAAATACAAAAGTTGAGCAGAAGACGGCAGTTCCCATTGTAGCCAGCAGGGGTAGAGTTCCCACTGTAGGCACAGAGTTCTTCCCTTTGTCATGGGGACATTTTTAATGAAGAAAGGGATCTGACCACATGCTCTGCAGGATCACTTCTGTCTTTTGTTTTCACATTACTCCAGCTCCCTGTAGAACCTTCACTCACTAAGTGACTTCATCATCACCATCATGCCATCCTTCCTGTTTTCTTGGTTTATCATTCATTTATACAACTGGTATTTGTTAAATGCCATATGCCAATATCATATGCAAGGGACTGTGGTAAGGCTCAGAGATGAGAGAGGAATCCTGTCTCCCTCCTTGTCTCTCCCTATAGGGTCCCATATACAAATAACTTTTAAGGTATATAACGGAAATGTTGTGAGATATTGCTTTGGGAATATATATATTCCAACAACGGAGATTAGAAAAGACTGCATGAAAGAAAAAGGTTTTGATGAATGGGTACAAATTGAAAGTTATAGTTTTCAGAATCCCTTTCCTACTCATCTACCTACAGGAAGTAAAAAGTAAATCTCCATCTGGAAAAGACTAGAAATAGCTAATAAATGACACTGGATGAGGCAACAAGTATGGTGTTAGGGAAAAGTGTGTACCTAGTGATGTTTTCCATCTTAAAAACAGGACTCTGCCTATTAAGATCTTGACAGGCTGGAGTAACGGATCAAATCAAACATGATGAAATGTAGCAGGCACACTGCAAGGACCTGTACAGAGATGTGGGGACAAAGTCTAAAAAACGGCTTTTGTTAAAATGTTCAGGGTACTAATCAAGGATAAACTGTTCAAGTATTAAGAATATAATGTGGCCAAAGCATATTTTTACGATATATTGAATTTTTATTAGCAATATATTTGCATGGCTCAAAAATCAAAATAATGTAAAAAAGGTATATGCTCAGAATTATTATTTCAACTCTTGTGTCCATCCACCATGTCTTACTTCAGAGATTTTCACTTATGTTATTGTTCTTATGTATCCTTCCAGTGTTCTTGAAGCTAGAACAGGTAATATACACATATACTATTCTCGTTTCCTCCATCTTTCTTACACAAAAGAAAGTATGCCTTATATACTGTTCTTCATCTTGCTTTTTTCACTTTACAACATATCCTGGCAATCTTTTTCATAATAGTAGATAGAATTGAATCATTTCTTTTCTAGTTACATATTGTTTAATTTTGTGGATATGACATGGCTTATCGTGGTGGTTTTATTAATATAACCTGGCTACAACTTGTTTAACACTCCTTCCATTGAAAGGTGGAGTCTCTGTGCCTTCACCTTGAATCCAGGTGGTTTATTACTGCTTTGACCAATACATCATGGCAGAAGTGACATTAGATTTGACTTTTGAGACTGGGTCATAAAAGACCATATGGCTTTCACTTAGATCATCTTGTATTTAGGCATGTCTGACAGTTTTAATAATGTCCTATGTCCTCATTAGAGGCTGGCAGCAAATCCAAATACTCATTTTGTTGAGCCTGGCAAAGTATTCTGTATAGAGAAATAGAACAGGACTTCCATGTTCTGTAAATCTAGAAAATGCTTTTGTTATAAAAGTTTTAAATAATTTTGTATTAGTTTGTGGAATCCATACAGCTCAGTGGAAATTAGTATTTATTTGGGACGTGTCCTATGGTCTAAAAGGTGTTTGAAAATCTTCTTATTTTAAATCTACTCACTATCATTTCTATATATTGTTTCTCCTCTGTATGGTGAATCTTAGCACTTAATCTCTGAAACCATACATTTCATCTTGTAATATGCCTTCCCCCAAATACTCCTTCTGTAGAAATGATATGTTCAAACATTGAACAATTAGGCACTTTCTTGTATCTTGCTTTAAAATCCATATTATAAAATAACCAAGCTTAAATATCTTGACAAAATATGAAAGGAAGAAAGATTTTGCCATTGCCTTTAGAAGTAAATGCTTAGAATAAAATGCCCTATCCAGTCATGTAGCACATGCAAATATTAATACATTCTACAGAGGAATAAAACATTGCATGCTAGTTGGGCTTCTGATGCCTAAAAGAACCATGTAACATTCCTTAATGCTCAATATTCTATCTTTCCAACTTCCAAAAAATACTAGAATAAATTGGAATTTAAGTGAAAGAAGGGCTTTGGAAGTAAAAGAGTGAGGTAAGAAAGGATAATAAGCATCTATATTTTAAAGTTATAGATATACTTTCTTAGGTGTATCTAGATTCCTTACAGAGAATAATTGTGTTGTAAAACACAAAAACCAAAGAGAACATAATATACCACTCCTTTTATAAATGTGGAAAACTGAGGCCCTGAGATGTAAAGTAACTATTCTAAGGTCAAACCGGCAGTAAAGAAGAGATAAGAAATAACTCAGGTTTCAGGTCTCCCAAGCCAAACAAACCATGTAGTAGATACTCTCTGAGACTATGAAAGGATTTAATTGTGCGATGCTTGAACAACTCACCGAAGTCCACGGAAAAGGAGTCATGCTTTTTGCTTTTTTCATATACTTTTTTTCTTCTTACAGAAAAAAAAAAAATTCCCTTTACTGAAAAAAGAAAAACAAAGAAGCCTTCTCAAAAGAATAGAAAACGGCAGGAGCGATGTATTCTCTTTTAAGAGCTATTAAAGGGATGTCATTCCCAGTTTATTGAATACCTCTTAGTCATTATAAAAATGAAACCCAGAACAGCTGAGCACAAAGCTATATGCAGGGTTGTCTGCTTTTCCCCAAAGTGGAAGGATTAGTGTTTCCATTTGGATCACTTCCCAGAGACTTGCTTATTGCCCTCAAAGATGGTTATGAACATCCATCCGGCTAACTCTCCTCTCCAACATCTGTATCCATCTGGCAAATCTTGTAAAATTTTTAACAGAATGCTCCTAAAAGTTTGACATTCCTAAAAAGAGTCTGCATAGTCCTTGGAAATAAACGGGAATTCCAGAGCACATCTCCCACCACACAGGGAAATGTTTTCATATTTAATAAATAATTGTTGAATGAAATTTGCTCTCCAACCCCAATGTCACCTCAGAGTCCAGACTTGTACATCCAACGGCCTGCTGAACATCTCCAATTGAATTGAGACTAATGGTATTGCAAACTCAACATGGCTGAAACAGAATATTGATTTCCACTGTCCTTCTCCCCCTCGCACACACGTGGCCAACTCCTCCTCCTGTGTGCCTACCTCTAGGTACAAGGTAGTGTACCTAGCTGCTTAGGTCATTTTTGTAGATTTGTGACTCCTTTCTTTCCACTGATTCAATCCATCAGCACATCCCGCTGCTCTATGTTTAAAACACGCCCTGAGTGCAATCACACATCAGTGTTTCCTTCACCTCTGCCCTGGTTCAGACACCATCACCTCTTGCTTCTTCTACTCTTGCAGCCTCCTGATTAGTCTCATGTCTTATTAGCCTCTTCTCATCCCTGCCCCCACAATAATCCTTTCTCCAGACACTAACCAGGATGATCTCCTTAAAAAGTAAAATGTTTTATGTCTCTCCTTTGCTCCAAACTCCCCATAGCTTCTTATTGTCCTCAGGATACAATTCTGGATATGGAATAGAAAACTCTCCTGGGCTTCCCTTGTCCACACCTCTGACCTCTTCCACCACACTTCCTCTAAGTCACCATGCTATAATCCACTGTCCTCCTTGTTTTTAAAATAGTAACTTTTATTTACACTTGCTGTTCCCATTGCCTGGAACACTCTTCCCCAAATTTTCAAATGGCTGATTTCAACTCACTTTTCAGGTGTCTAGGCGATTGTTATCTCTGGGATAACTTTCTGAACACCCATATAAAACACTCCCCACCCAGACAGTTACTCTCTAGACTCATATCCTGCTTTATTTTCTCCATTTTCTGAAATTGTAATGCTTACTGCATGTATCTCTCACTGGAACGTAAGCTCCCCAGCATCTGGAATAGTATAACAGGCACTCGAATATTTGAAAGGACTGAACAAATGAAACATTTCTTGATTAATGTTGTAAAGATACTGGGTAGAGACAGAAGGGAATGTGGGCATTATAAAAGAGAATAAAAAAAAACTCCTGGAGCCTGATGCCTACAGAAAAATGGAAAAAGACTACAATAAGAAATGGGCTTGTCACCATACTAGAAAGCTAGAAGCAGATATTGACCAATGTTTGGGCTCTTTTTTCACTTGACAAGGATGTGGCCTCAGTGAAGTAGATTTTGATTGAAGAACCAATTTGAAAAAAAATTTCCTTAAATAGAGCATTAGCATTAGCATAGCACAAAATCAGGCTTCTCGTGTTCAGCAAGATGGTGCTTGCTCAGTATTGCAGTGGGTGCACACCCTACTGGGGCCCTGGGGCAGCTTTAGGAAGCTGCTGTCAGATATGCTGCATCTTTTCTTGCTCATTACAGCAACCTGGCTTCCAGGGGATTTCAGAATCCTTGACAAATAAAGTGAGAATTTAATCTAACCTTACAGTGGGTTGTGCATGTGATGTGGGTCCCTGGGTCTTCATCTCTTCCAGCCAATCCACAGTCAGCCTTAAATGTTGCAAGGATGCAAAGACTTTGCCAAAATATGTTCAAGCTCTCTAACTCACTAGAAGTATAGACTAGTGTAGAACACAGTTATAAGTAACCTAAGAATTTATTTCCACATTAAACTCAGGCACCATCTAACCTTAGATTTCTCCAGGTATGGGACATAAGAGCACCGCTAAAAATAAACCTTAGGTACTGTAGGATTTCTAAGAAAGAACAAGAGTATGTATTAAATATTAATAACTTATCTCTCAAACCAGGAGTCAATTTATTTTCTTTTTCTAGTCACTGAAAATATTTCCTTAAGCAATTTCAAATTTACATTTTTTTAAAAAGTGAAACAAAGGTGACAGGGATATGGCAATGCCTTCTAAAACACAATTATTGCTTCATAGAAAACCTAAATGTGTTTCAGACTAAAGGAATATTAATCTCTTCATTGAAATTAAGCTGTTCCAAGGTAAGTTTGCAATTAAAATAAAGGTATATCAGATTATGACATTAGATAGAAATGAATAATTCTTCAATTCTTTAAAAAGGACTTGAATATAAACAAATATAAACAACTCTCTCTAAGGTCCCTAATGACCTCCACGATACTCAGTTCAAAAGACATTTTTGTCCTTATCTTTTTGTTCTTTCTTGCAGCTTTCACATGATGACTCCTTCATTCTTAAAGTATTTTCTGCCCCTTGATTCTGTGATATTATCGTCTCCTGGTTTTCTCCCTACCTCACTGGCAGCTCGGTTCATCCTCCTCTATCTAATCATTAAACATGAGAGTTTTTCAAAGCTTTGTCCAGGCTCTCTCCTCTTCTTACTTTACTCTTTCTCCCTAGGTGATCTCATTTGGAGGTTCCCAAACTTTTCCACGTTGAGGTACATAGAGAAAACGACAATATTTGTATGACTACTCTGAGCTGGAGGCCAATGGCCTAAAGGCTTTAATCAATATCTTAACACACATGTGTATTTCATTGAGCCACATCCATGGCACACTGGTGGGGCCCTGGGAATCTCTGAATCAACATCCACGTATTTAGCTGTCACCAATATGCAAATAATGAACAATTTTATATTTTCAGCCCAGGCCTCATTTCTTAGTCCTACGCTTGTAGATCTGATTGTCACATCTCTTCTTGGATATTTGAAAGCATCTGAAATGTAACATGTCTAAAACTAAGCTCATGATCAACGTTCCCCAAAACCTGGTCCTCATCTGGTGTTCTCTGTGTTAGTGCAGGTAATCACACCATTGAGTTGTATAAGCCAGACCTTTAGGAGATATCCTCTCCACTTCTCTCTCACTCCTTTGTACAGTCATCATCAAGTCCTGTTCAATACGCCTGCTAAACATCATCCCTTTTCGTTTCACCTCCACCACCACCTGAGTCCAAACTATTGTCAGAGTTCACTGAATTTGCAGGAAATTATTACAGTAGTCAAGGAAGCCATTTTCTCTAGCCAATCCTCAAATTCATTCTTTAATCTATGGAGTGATTCAAAAATAAGCAAACATCTAATCCAGGCATCCCTTTGCTTAAGACAAAATTCCTTAACATGACGAACAATGCCCTGGATGAACTGACTCATATTCATTGTTCTGGTTACCTATTGCTACAGAACAAATCACCCAAAATCTTAGTAGCTTAAAACAACAATTTGATATTAGCACTACTGATTCTGTGGGTTACTCAGCCTCAGTTGGGTGGTTATCACCTAGAGTCTCTTATGCAGTTGTAGTAAGAATTTGGCTAGGGATGGAGTCATCTGAAGACTCAACTGGGCTAGGTATCCAAGATGGCATCTTCACTCACATATCTGAGGGCTGATCAAGCATCTTTCTCTCCATGTAGCCTAGTTTCAGGTTCCTTAAAGCATGGCAGTCTCAGTAAGTTCCACTTCCTACACGACAAGTTACTTTTCCCAGAGTGCATTTTATAAGAGACCAAGACAAAAGCTGTAAAACCTCTCCTGACCTTGCCTCCAAAGTCATTCAGCATATCTTATATCTTATTTTAGAAGTCAAAATCAAGTCATGGGGCCAGCCCAGATTCAAGAGAAGGAACTACAAGAGGGCTTGAACATCAGAAGACATAGTTCTTTGGAGGGGGAAGGCAGTCTTCAGAGAATATCAACCACATTACCTCTGCAATCCCATTTTGCAGCACATTTCCTACTACTGTTGCCACTTTAGCCACATTGGCCTTTCTTAAGTTCCTTGTATTTGCCACACTCCATCCTGCTAAAAGCTTTGCCCATGCCACTTTCTTTGCCTAGAATGCTCTTCCAATCTCCCTTTTACCAACTTAACTCCTGCTCAACTTTCAGATCTCAATCGAGCTTCACGAAAGCCATCCCTGACTCCCCTAAACAGGTTAAATCTTAATTTATCCTCTCCAGGTACTGGATTAATTTCCGTCACTGTCCTTATCACCACTGTATTTTGCACTTGTTTGTGTGATTATGTCATTCATGTCTCAATATTACCACTACACTGGAAGAGGAACCATGTCTGTTCTTCCCCTCCTACCATAGCACTTGGCTGGTACTCAAATATTTATTTACTGAATGAACCAAAGAAATAAACTAAGTCAATCAAACTGTCTGCCTCTGGATATCAAATTATTTTTTTCCTTTTATGCGTTACAGTGAAGTATATAATCACATTCCCCTATTTAATACGTAGATAATTAGACAACTGAAACATAAGCCATTTTCACAGAGGAAATCTTATAAATTTAAAGGTCATATTCTTTTGCCACATCATACCTACGAATTATAGGAATGTAGATATAAAGTAATCAATTAGTATATCCAAACTGTATAAATCTTGTAATATTTCTTCCAATCCCCTTTAGAATGAGCCTAAAACTGTCTTCAGTTTTAATTTCTACACCTAATCAGTAGCTAGCAAGTATACCAAATGAAGCACTTGCCATCAGGAGAGAGATGATTTCCTAGTCTATGCAGGAATCCAATACTGACAGTAGAGACCACTAGAAGCATTCCACTTAGAAACCCAGGAGGATTGTTACACAGACCACAAGTGACTTTTCTTGCACTAAAACCAGATGCATAATACTAACTGCACCCACTACATTATTAATAACCTGTCTAGAAATAAACACTCTACCAACTTTCAACCTGAAATGGAACATGTCATCTTGGGGGTGGTAACTAACATTCCTGTTCTTTAGAAGGTGACAAAGAGCAAAGGGTTGGATTGGAGAAAATATTCACTAGCTATGGCTCCTAACTCTTTTTTTAAATAAAAGTCTGAGTAATTACAAATGATATCATAAACTAAAGTTCATTATCAGAAAGTACATTCTATTTTTGATCTTTTGAATTCTAATTGTCAACTCTAATTGTTTTCAACTACAAAAAACATTTGGTCTAGTGACAGACTTTTTTTACAATCTGAAATAATTCAATCATGTGTTTACTTATTCTTTCTCCCCACTATGACATAGGCTCCTCAAGGGCATGGGTTTGATCAGTCTTGTTCACCTACAGCAGTGCCAGGGACATCGTGCTGCCAAATGAATGAATGAATGGTGGTGGTCTTCCAGAATTAGATCTTGTGTATTACTCATAATATTTATGAAGATGCTTACTTGTTATTTATCAAGAAAAGATATTCTGTCAAAATGCAAAAAAAAAAAAAAGGACTTCTCATTTACACTTCTTGCTTCACAGGTATTATGCCGTATGAAATTAATGTCTCAAATTATTAATATCTAACCTGACTCATTCACCAGTTAAGAAAAAAATTTACTCTACCATAAGGCAGAAGGAGCTTTTTGCTAAATCACTGACTTTCTCTGGATGTTAAAAGTTTTCTAGAATGAAACTACTTTTTTTTAGTGGCTGAACTGGAACTTGTATTTATTGTGTACTTTGAGGGGTCCTGTTAGGTTAAACAAATATATTGCAAATAATAAAGAAGTCTACAAGTAGGTCCATGAGTGCGACCATTTTTCATGAATAATTTAGCCACTAGTTGACTCAAACTATGACAACACGGATCCAAGATAGAGGGCATGAAAACAGATTATAGGATAATTACTTATGTCCAAACTCTGTCTCTTAAGCAATTGTCAAATATTTTGTCACAAAACGCTGACTTGATGAAGTTGAAACATTCATTAATAAGTTTGTAAGCCTATTCTATACCATACAATTCAGATAACAGTAAAATATTAATATTGAATTGGCCCATTAAAGGAAATCCTCCAACCTGGTGTCCTCTGATACAAGTTTAATGCTGACCAACAAACATGACCCATGGGTTTTCTGTGAGTCTATTCCGTTTTGCACCTTATTTCTCAAGCCATTGATCACATTAGATTATTTATAGCTAAATATACGTTTCCTTTGTCCTGTTTCTTGGTTAAGTGTGGATTAGGATCTAGAGAGCTGATTTTCAAGTTAGGATGTGTTAAATGTAAGTTTTAAATACCAGGCAAGTTCAGTCTGCTCTACAGCTGTTCCAATTCCAGACTTGAACTTAGAAAAGTTGTGTTACAAGAAACACGACCTGCCTATATTTTCAAAAGCATTAATTTTGTCTCCTTGAATTCTTAAACTTCACTTACATTCAGCCAAAAAAGAGAGAGATGCACTTATGCTACATTTGCAAGTGTCATTTTTGACCAATCTTCACTACCCTAAGTGTTTTTTTAGGGTCTTGCCTTCCAGTTTCTATAACTCATGACTCTACCTTATTCTTTCACTATAGCAATCAATTAAAAGGCTTAGAACAAAGATAGATCTTTAAATAAATCAAATAGTTTGGTAAATAGACACCTCTCTTCCTTCTTCAGACCCCATTGCCATTTCACCTTTTTTTATTCTATCTTGGGAAGAAAAATAAATAGAAATATATGCAGTATTAACTTGGGTTACTTTTTAAAAGTTAATTTCAATCTCACCCAGACATGCATTAAAAATACCCCATCTTCCCTTCTATCAGAAGTAAGATTCTTCCTTCTCATTCACAACTAAAGCTAACACATGTTCCTTATAAACAGGAGTAATAACTAATAACGGAGGGCAGGAATTTCAGACATGTTAGGAATATTGATCAACTGTATTCCTTTTGGTAAGGCAATTCCCTGATAGAAGAGAGCACTGGTGAGTGAATAGTAGGAGATGCATATTTTTCCGGCTAAAGCCCTTTCAAGGACGGATGCCAAGGTGAGCAGTACTCCCGGTTTCTCAGCAATGAGAAAGGATTTGTGAATGATTGTGAAAAATTTGCACCACCTCCCAGCTGCACTTGGGGGCTGCTCTGAAAGCAGCAAAGCACAGCTTGGGAAATTCCTGTCACATCCCGTAGCCCTGGATCAGAAGTGGTGAAATACACACACACACACACCCCACCACCGCCACCAGAAAAACCCTGCGGTGAAGCTTTCAAGCAGGCTTCCTTCTCCCCCATCCTTCTCCGCAAGTGAGA
>RJWJ010020947.1:0-28450 GCA_004363605.1 Indri indri | reverse complement strand
TTTGTTCAAAATTGCATTAATGTATTTGAAAATGTTTTATGATTTTTCTCAAAAATATTTTGCATATTTTGTTTCTAGGTATTTATTCCTTTGTGCTGCTAATATAAAGGGGATTTTCTCCAATATATCTTCTGGTTGTCCTTTGTATATACAAAAGTTTTTGATTTCTGCAGATCGGTTTTTGTATTCTGCTACCTTACTGAAGTCTCTCTCTCTTTCTCTCTCCCTCTCCCCCTCCTCCTCCTCTTACTACCAGTAATTTTTTAGTTGATTAACTTGGGCTTTTCAGGCATATAATCATACTACTTTGCAATAGTGACAGTTTTACTTTCATTGTACCAATTTTGTGTGCTTTCAATTTCTTCCTGTTTTCCAATTGTGTTGCCCACTCTACCCTCTACCAAGTGAAGGCAATGAAGACCAAGGTAAGCAGGTAGTCAGAGAGGCCAGAAGAGGCATTTAGTGAGGATGTTCCTTAGGTGTGTGTTTTGTCATAGTTTTTCTTCCATTATAGCCATGAATTTGTGCCAGGCACAGTGCTAAACTCTTAGTTTACAAAATCCCATTTAATCTATAAGTAACCTATGGTGTTTGTACTACTACCAGCTCCATTTTATAGAATTTAAAAGCCTGAAATGCAGAGAGTGAAAAAGAAAAACTTACCCAAGGTCACAAATAAAGTGGTAAAACTAAGATTCAAATCCAGGTCTGTCTAATTCCAAAGAAGCCACTCAACTTCCATGTTATTTGAGTATACCTGAGGGCAGTGTAAGGTGAGCTTTGCTGTGACTTCTCAGATTGAGGACTCTGGTCTTGCTGAGGACCCCATCTTTGAGCTGTAATCTGTGGTTTTGGCAGGATCCAGATTGAAGTTTCCTAACCAGTTTGCATGGGATATCCCTACAGTGTCCCTGAATGGGTTTCCAGTTGCCCATAACTTCTGAAATAGAATACGGCTTTTGTTCATGGAGTCTACTTTTATCATTGAACTTGTCACTTGTAAGTGATATCCAATGGGATAATGGAGTATATTCACAACCAGAGGAGATACATGCTGTATGTATGCCTGCCGTTCACATATAGCATTTGCAGTGCTCCATGAACCAGAATTCTGGTGGAGTCGTGATGTATGAGAATTCAGCAAGACTCAAAGTGAGTAAAAGGTAAGTATATTATGGAAGCCACTGACTTCCACAGCGTGATGGTAGATGTGCTGGATCAAGAAGTAAAATTAAAATTATTGACTTTGTTTTATAAAGCATTTCTACCGTTCTGGTAAGAATAAAATACATATGTATAAATGAGCTACAGAATACAAATTGTATAATGGTGATTCTGCATGAAAGGTAAGTGCTCTGATATTTGCATTTAAAACCGGCATTGTGCAATATGAACAGTAAATTTTATGCTGATTAATTAAAATTTTAATTTTTCTTTATTTAGAACAACATTAAATAGCAAATAAAAAAACACCAGGTCAAATAGAGAGAGAGAGTGATTGAGAGAAGAAAAAGAGAAGGAGAGAGAGCGAGCATGAGAGAGCGAGCACACAGTAAAAAGGAAAAAGCTCTGTATTTTAGTACCTTAATGTCATTTTTTCCCTACTTGTACAAGGAGCCTACGTTTTCATTTATGTCGAGCCTTGCAAATTATGTAGCCAATCTTGCTTTTAACAAACCTCCCGGTGATTCTGATGTAAGGCCAGCAGTGAGAGCCATCGGAGCAGATGACCTTAGAAAGCGCCTGTCGGTGCCAAGATGCAGCAGGACTAGGAGGATCGGGAGGGCACGTGCTGCCCTCTAGTGCCTCTGACGTACCTCTGCACAGTGTAGTAACCTGCGGTGTGAGCGCTGGTGGTCTTGCTGCCTGACACTACTCTCCCTGGAAATTTTAGCTCTTGGGCACTGACAAAGAAGCCCATGTAGAATAGCATTGCTGCTGACTGGCAGCAACGATGCGTCTCCGTCCCCAGCACCATGGTACATCTTAGGCGTTTGCTGGTATTTCCTGAGTATGAGACACAGCAAAGCTCCTTCGTGAGGCGTGTGTGGAGGGACAAGACTCACATCTGTGGCATGTCTGGCAGGATTTTTCTTTACAGGCTATACGACCCATGGGACGTAAGAAGTGGTAGCCATGAACGGTTTCCTGAAGAAATTCTATGACAACAACTGCGGCACTGCGGCATTACAATGAAAGCAGGGTCTGGCTTAAGCAAGTTTTCTAGAAACAAATGAGGAAGAATCTTTACAGTTGTGTAGCCTCCAGAGTCCACAGAGGCTTTTCATGTACTTCCTCGCCCTTGTCTGCTACTCTCTAAACCACGAGGCGAGAAAGGCAAATGTGACGGCCCACGTCCACATCATTAAAAACAGCAGACTTAGTTAGCTGGGTTTGTTGTATGAATGTGCCCTTGTTTAGGAAGACACTGATCCCACTGTCCTACCCACACAAGCACCCTCCGTCAATGAGCACCAGATCAATAAAGAAACCTGTACTAAAGGCCTACTCTGTGAAAAGGCATAAGACCGTTTTGGGTTCTGCACTTGGCTCCAGCTGCTCAGCCCTGAGACAGAGGAGCAAGGGCTGGGTGAGTGGCTGGAGAGGAGTTTGCAGCAGATGGCTTTCATGGCTTGGTGGGATGGCAGTGGCTATGCACTGGTTGGAGCAGGCGCCAGGTTTGTAGAATGTGGTGGTTTTTGCCTGGGGCAAGGGGTCAGGCTAATGGGCCATGAGAACTATTGCAGCCCCATAAAGGGCTGCAGCAGGTGCAAGAAGCAGGCTAGTTGGGTAGGAGATACAGTGTTCTGCTCACCTCTTTTTCACCTCATTGTTAAGGGAGAGAGTCCCACTCTAGAGTTCTGGGATAGCTAACATCCTACACCTGACACTGGACAGATGAGAGTGACAGCAGTTTATTAGCCACATATATTCACAGCCCAGGGGAAGAGGACACCGCACACTATGCGTGGCCCAGGAGTAGAATGAAAAATCAGGGGCCATGGGAGGCAGTTTTTGTAGTAAAAAGAGGATGAGGTGATCCTTGGTTCCTCAGGGAGGACATGATTGGCTTGTCTGAATAATTCCATGGGTTGGGTGCAGCTGGTCTGGCTGATAGGTGAACTAGCAAGGTGGGGATCTTTATCCACTGGGTGGGGGCATGTCTTGTCAGAGCTGGTTAGGCCTTTGGGACCCTGTGAGACTCCAAGATATGTAAAATTTCATGTGATGTCAAAGCAGCACATGAAATTTTAGGCCTAACAATACATATAGGGCAACTCAGTAATGTCAACAAGACAGCCGACTAGAGACACCTAGCACTTGACTCCTCCACAAGAAAGGACCAGGTCAATGAACAAACAGCTAAGGTTTGACTGGAGAGTCGAAGGGAGAGTGCTAGAGTGCAGCAGGAGAGTGGAGAGGTACCTGTGGTGATTGGAAACTGAGAAGGGCAGTGTGGAGGCACCTGGTCTCTAAGCCTCATCGCCCCCACCCAGATTGGATATACCTGAGGTCAGGAGGGACTTCCTGATACAGGGAAAAGGTGGGAAGAATAACCCCACTAGCCCACACTGCCACAGCAAACACCTATAGTTCTTACTATAGGAGAATCCTGAAGTCCTCACAAGCCCTGAGCCCAGTTTGGAGAGCTGTCAGAAATCCACACAGCTGCATTCCTCCAGATTAGGAGAGTGCGGTGTACATTCCCCACCCTCCATGCACCTCCTGTGAGCCAGGTTATTGTAGCACAGTGCCATCCTGAGACCAGAGCCACCTTTGGAATGTGCTCTGCTTAAAGGCCAGTAGGCACTGTACTTCTCCAGCACTGGGACTCCATCTTTATTCCACCAAGCCCACACAGGTGGCTAAACATCACAACCCCAGCTGCACAGAGCCTGGGCCCAGGATCAGCTGTGACTTGGGTCATGCACAGCAGGGAAACCAACCTCTGCCATCTGCTCTTCCAGCGGGAGAAACAGTCTGGCAGTCCGGCTCAGGGTGAACCTACCCTTGAGCCAGACAAACCACTGCATGTCCTCTCCTGAGAGGTAGAGGTCCCCAAGCTATCAAGCTGCTAATATGGCCCTCGGCCAGTAGAGTGGCTAACAGCCCCATGGGCCACCCCCAGCAGACACATACCCAGGCCAGCCGAGAAATTGGGTGGCCATGTCCCCAGCCAGAAAAATAATCCTGTGGGCCTCCCTTGGCAGACACACTCCTAGGGCAGCTGAGCAGCCTTGTGCCTGCATCTCAGGCCTGAGAAACAGCACCATTAGCTGCCCCTGGTGGGCACATCCCCAGGCCAGTAAAGCAACTACATGCCTATGTTGCTGGCCAGAGCAGCAGCCCATGGCCCCAACCCTAGCAAGTCAGACCCCAAGTTGGCTTACCCACCATGTGTACGCATTGAACCCTGACGACCTAAGAAGTCAGCCCAGCAAGCCCACCCTTGGCAATACCACAGACTATCTCAGCCTAGGCCACTGAGATACTCATGAACATCAATAGCATGGATTACAGCAGAAAAAACCACATGGAGACTACACTACAGCATCTACCTAGATTAGAACCTAGGCCAATACACCCCATCAAAGTGATACCCCAAGATTCATCCACATGAATAAGTCTTTCCCTACAAAGCCTACTCCATAAAATTAAGAGAGGCAATTTTTCTACCAGATGCATAGAAATCAACAAAGGAGCATATCAAACATGAAAAAGCAAGGAAATATGACACCTCCAAAGGAACACAAATTTTCCAGTAACATACCCCAATCATAAGGAATTATACAAAATGCTAGAAAAAGAATTCAAAATAGTAATCTTAAGGAAATTCAATAAGATACAAGAGAATATAGAGAGACAATGCAACAAAGTCAGCAAAACAACTAATGATTTAAATGAGAAATTCATGAGAGATAGATATCATAAAAAAACCAAACCTAAAAATTCAATAAATGAAATTAAAAAAATACAAATAAGAGCTTCAACAATAAACTAGACCAAGCAGAAGAAAGAAGTTCCAAACTCAAAGACATGTCTTGTGAAATAACATGGCACACAAAAAAAAAGAATAAAGAATGAAAAATAGTGAAGAAAGCCTACAAGATTTATGGCACACCATTAAGTGAATGAATAGTCACATTATAGGAATTCCAGAAGGAGAAGAGAAGGCAAAAGGTGTAGAAAACATATTTGATGAAATAATAGCAGAAAAATTCCCAAGTCTTGGGAGAGAAATGGACATCTAGATCCAGGCAGCTCAAATAATCCCAAATAGATTCAACCCAAACAGGTCCTCACCAAGGCACATTATAATCAAATTGTCACAAGTCAAAGACAAAGAAAGAATGCTGAAACAGCAAGAGAAAAGCATCAGGTCACCTGCATATAAGGGAATCCCCATTAGAATACAGCAGATTTCTCAGCAGAAACCTTATGGGCCAGGAGAGAATAGGATGATATATTCAAAGTACTAAAAGAAAAAAAATTTTTTTAGCCAAGAATATTATGCCCAAGAAAGCTGTCCTTTGGAAGTGAAGGAGAAATAAAGTCTTTCACAGACAAAGATAAACAAGGGAATTCATCAGCACTAAACAAGCCTTACAAGAAATGTTCAAGGGAGACCTACATATGGAAGTGAAAAGACAACAACCACCATCAAGAAGATATGCAAAACTATAAAATTCATTGGTAGAGCTGATATCCAAAGGAGAATGAAAAAGGAATCAAACCATATCATTACAGAAAACTACCCAACCATAAAAATAAACGATGACAAGATGTTAGGAAAAAAGGATATACAAAACAACCAGAAAACAATCAGTAAAATGACAGGAGTAAGCCCTTAATTATCAGTAATAACCTTGAATGTAAATGGATTAAATCCCCCATTTAAAAGATAAAGATTGGCTGAGTGGACAAATAACAACAACAGCAAAAGACCTAATTATATGCTGCCTACAAGAAACTTGCCTCTACCTGTAAAGACACACATAAATAGAAAGTGAAGGGATGGAAAAAGATATTCCACGCAAATAGAATAAAAGTGAACAAAAGCAGCTACACTTATATCAAACAAAACAAATTTCAAGTCAAAAGCTCTAAAAAGACACAAAGAAGGATATTATATAATAATAAAGGGATCTCAGCAAGAGAACATAACAATTGTAAATATATATACACCCAACACCAAAGCACCCAGATATATAAAGCAAATATTATTAGATCTAACGGGGTACCTTCCAACATAATAATATTTGGGGACATCAACACCCCACTCTTAGCATTGGACAGATTATCAAGACAGAAAAATCAACAAAGAAACACTGGATTTAAACTGCACCATAGACCAAATGGATCTAGCAGATATTTACCGAACATTTCACCCAACAGCTGTAGAAAACATTCTTTTCATCAGCACATGTACACTCTCCAGTATTGACTATACGTTAGGAAATAAAACAAGTCTCAAAAAAAAAATTTTAAATAAAAATCATACCGAGTATCTTATCTGACTACAATGGAATAAAACTAGAAATCAATAACAAGAGGAACATTTGAAACTACACAACACATGGAAATTAAGCAACATGCTCTTCAGTGACCAATGGGTGAAGGAAGAAATTAAGAACACAAATTTATCAGGGAGGCTGATGCAGGAGGATCACTTGAGCTCAGGAGTTTGAGACCAGCCTGAGCAAGAGTGAGACCCCGTCTCTACTTAAAATAGAAAAAATTAGCTGTATGTGGTGGTACACGACTGTAGTCCCAGCTACTTAGGAGGCTGAGGCAGGAGGATTGCTTGAGCCCAGGAGTTTGAATTGCTGTGAACTAGGCTGATGCCACAGCACTCTGGCCTGGGCAACAGAGGGAGACTCTGTCTCAAAAAAAAAAAAAAAAAATGAAAATTTAAAATTTCTTGACATAAATGAAGATAGAAACACAATATACCAAAACCTGTGGGACACAGCAAAAACAGTGCTAAGAGGCAAGTTTATAGCAACATAAAAGGGATGGGAACTTGCTGTGTTGCTGAGGCTGGTCTTGAACTCCTGGGCTCAAGTGATCCTCTTACCTCGCTCAGCCTCCCAAAGTCCTGGGATTACAGGCATGAGCGACAATGTCCAGCCCCCACTCCACTGTTGATGTACAATTTTTTGTTGCATCCTGTTTAAGATTCTTATAAGTGATGCCACTTTGAGCATTCAAATACATGTCTTTTGGTTAACATGTGTATGTTTCATACACTTGTACAAATCTAAGGATGAAATTGCTAGGTAATTGGGAAATGCATATATTCAGCTTTACCAGATCCTGCCAAACAGTTTACCACAGTGTTTTTATCAATTTACCTTCCTACCAGCTATGTATGGGAGTTTCAGTTGCTCCAGATCTTCATTATCTCTTGGCATTGTCAATCTTTTTAATTTTTTTTTCTGACAAGTCTATTTTAGCATCTCATTGTGGTTTTAATTATTTGTATTTCTATGATTTCTAATAAGGTTGAGAAGCTTTTCATTTGTTTTTGCCATTTAATTATCTTTTTCTGTGAAGTGCCTGTTCTGGTCCTTTGCTCATTTGTCTATTGGTTGTCTTTTTCTTATTGATTTGTAGAACTTCTTTATAGGTCCTGAATACAATCTCTGTAATTCTTGAATTCTTTAAATATTTTCCATGTATCTTTTCCCCTTCTATGGCTTGCCTTTACTCTCTCTCTCTCTCTCTCTCTCTCTTTCTCTTTCTGTCTCTATCTTGTTTTTTTAAAGAGATGGGGGCTGGACTCAAACTCCTGAGCTCAAGTGATCCTCCTGCCTTAGCCTCTCCAGTTGCTGGGACTGCAGTTGTACCCCACCATGTCTGGCTGCCTTTATTTTCTCTTAATGGTGTCTTTTGATAAACAAAAGATCTTGATTTTAATGTCATCCAATGTATCAATCTCTCTTTATGGTTAGTGCTTTTTGTGTCCTTTTAAAGAAATTTTCCCTATCCTTAAGGTAATGAAGATACTCTTCTATGTTATATTCTAGAAGCTTTATGATTTGTTGTGACTATCCTATAGCAACTTCTTGGGCCCCCACCCAAAATTTGGGTTGAATGTCAATACTGATGATGCCACACACAACAAGAGGGCATGAAAAGGTTTATTACTTACATAATTGAGGTCTCTGGTGAGAAGAGGGCATGCCTCCCAAGAAGGCCAAATGGCTTGAGTAAGCAGGGAAGGGAGACTGGCTTAGAGTTTTTGTTGTGGATTCAGTGATCAGGCCAGGATAAGGGTTCTTGTGTGTAGGCCAGGATCTGTGTAGTTTGAATTTCCCACCAGTGCCAAAGAAGGGAGCACGCGGGCTTTCTCATCAGCTTGCCCAGATGTGGGGCACAAGGGAACAAGAGGGGATGAGGCTTTAAAGTTGTCAGCAAACATCAAAAAATAAGCCAGACTTCCTATTATATGGTTTTACTTTTGTCATTTAGATATACTGTTCACCTGTAGTTGAATTTTGCGTATAGTGTGAGGGAGAGGTCATTTCATTTCTTTTTAACCTATGGATATAAAAATGACCTAGCTGCATTTACTTAAAAGATTATTTCTTTCTCCATTGCTCTACAGTGCTATATTTGTCATAATTCAAGTGTCCATAGAGGTATAAATCTATTTCTTTATTCCCTATTCTAAATATTCTATTCCATTGTGTCAGTTTGTCTATTCTTATACCAGTATCACATTATCTAATAGCTTCATAAGTTTTTTTTATTTTGATATTAGATGAAGGTATATAAGTTTTGATATCTGGTAGATAGCACCCTTTGTTCTTCTTCAAGATTGTCTTGGTTATTCTTAGTTCTTTGCATTTCCATATACATTTTAGAACCAGATTAGCAATTTTCACCAAAAATAAAATAAAATAAAATAAAATACTAAGATTTAGATTGATATTGCATTGACACCATAGATCATTTGGGAGAAATTGACATCTTTACAATATTGAGTCTTCTAATATTAATATATAAACATGGTATATACCTCATTTATTTGAGTCTTCTTTAATTTCACTGAATGTTTTATAAGTTATATATAGAGTTCTTACATAGTTTTTAGTAGATTATTCCTGGTTATTTGATTATTTTTGATGATTTTATAAATCATATTTTTTAAGTTTATTTTCTAATGGTTTGTTTCTAATTTATAGAAAGTCAATCAACTTTTATATATTGATGTCCTATGTAGTAACCTTGCTAAATTCACTTATTTATTCTATTAGGTTTTATCTGTAGGTTCTTTTGGAATATTAACATATAAATCAAGTCATCTGTGAATTACAGCAACTTTATTTCTTTCTTTCCAATCATTACCACTTTCTTCTTTCTCATGCCTTATTACATTGGCTAGGACCCACAATATAATAGCAAATATAAAGAGTGATAGCATGCATATTTATCTCATTCCTTATCTCATGGGTAAAGCTTTCAACATTTCTCATTTATTTATTTATTTATTTATGTTTTTGAGACAGAGTCTCACTCTCTTGCCTGGGGCGAGTGCCGTGGCATCAGCCTAGCTCACAGCAACCTCAAACTCCTGGGCTCAAGCAATCCTACTGTCTCAGCCTCCCGAGTAGCTGAGACTACAGGCACGCGCCACCATGCCTGGCTAATTTTTTCTATATACATTTTTAGCTGTTCAATTAATTTCTTTCTATTTTTGGTAGAGACGGGTTCTCGCTCTTGCTCAGGCTGGTCTCGAACTCCTGAGCTCAGGACGATCTGCCCGCCTCGGCCTCCCAGAGAGCTAGGATTACAAGCCTGAGCCACCGCGCCCAGCCAACATTTCTCCTTTAAATATAATGTTTGCTTAGTAGATATTCTTTATCAGATTTCTTCTGTTTCTTGTTTGAGAAAAGTTTTTGTAATGAATGGATGTTTAATTTTATCAAAATCTTTTTCTACATCTATCAAAATGATCATATGATTTCTCATCCTAATTCTCTTAATGTGAATTACATTGATTGTTTTTTCAATCTTAAGCCTGCCTTGTACTCCTGAAATAAACCCAATTTGGTCATGGTGTATTAGTGTTTTTATGTATCATTGGATTTAGTTTGGTAATAGTTCATTTAGGCTGTTATTTTCCTTTCTCATACTATCATTGTCGGCTTTGGTAACTTTTGACTGGTAGCTAAGCTAGAGGCACCATCAATGCCGGATCACCATAGTTCGATCAGGGACTGAGAGGATTCAAAGTGGACTCAACCCCTGTGAGGGCTTGTCTATTTCCAGTTCATATTGACTGCTATGGCACAGCCCTTCAGAGTCAACCAAAAGCCTCTGGTGTTTACCGGACCCCTTCCTCCTTATCAGACCTTGAATTCCAATTTTTGTCAGGTCTATCCTATGAATCTGTCAAATTTTTGCTCAATTTTTCAGCCTCTTTGCTCTTGTCATTGACAATAGCCTTCAGGGGAAGGACAGATCCAAATATCAGACTCACCTCAGTAAGCTTCCCTTCTCACCAGAGTCTTGGCCCTATAATTCCTCACTGCTTTGGTAGTTATACAATGCCTTTAAACATATTTTTAAAAAATATTTTGTCAATATTTTCTGGTTATTCTTAGCAAGAGGGTTAGTTTGAATCAACTTAATTTATCATTGGATTGAAAGCTCCTTGTTTACTTTTGAAACGCTTTTTTAAACTATGGAAGTATGGTGGCATACTGAGAAAAATGGAAAAAAATATACTCACAACTCTATCTCCCTAAAAAACATTGCTCTCCATCTGGGGTATTCTTTCTGATCCTTTTTCTCATGGACACATTTTTACATGGTTATGCTTGTAGTGCTTAAATAATTTCACATGCTGGTTTTTTCCCCTTAACCTTACTTCCATCAGTATTTTGCCTAGCTAGTTCTTATTGTAAATATAATTTCTTCCCAAAAAGCTATTAAATTCCTTCCCCTCTTTTTTTTCATTTCCTTAAGAGAAGACCTACAGCTATTTCTCACACTCGAACCAGCTGCCCTGTGAAGTGAAGCTGACTGATGGACAGAAGAGAGGGGAGCCCACTCTGATGGTCTTCTTCGTCATGGCTCACCAGGCTTGGCCAGTGGAGCTGTGGATCCAAGAAGCCAGGTATGTGGGAGCAAGAATGGGAAGTCTGATTAGAACTAACAATACCGCAGCTGTGGAGACCTAACATTCAGCCTATTTCCACTCCTTCCCGACCTCTCCGCTACTCTGGGTCTTGGAGGATAGTTTGCTAGCTGGCCGCTTGTTGCTCTAATCTACTTCTATGTGCTCAGTACACCCACTGTGCTCCTTTAGCATCCATCCTGGCAATGGTATCAGCTTCTGCCCAACTCTGCTAGTTAGCAGATGACCTGGTCCCTTCCACCCCTGTGCTAATGTATTCCTGTCAAGCTGTAACTGACCCCTGGCTTCCTGTTCAACACCTATCTGGCTGGTAGAGCTGATGATTAATGAGTATGTCATGGACCTGGATAAAAAAACCTTGCCAAGTCATGACAGATGATATCCTCTTCTTCATCTACTCAGGATGTTCCTATGCTAAAAATTACCTGATTTTGGCAGGACCTATTCTCTTTTTTTTTTTTTTTAAGAGATGGGGTTTTGCTGTCACCCAGGCTGGAGTGCAGTGGCCTGATAATAGCTCACTGTAACCTGTAAACTCCTGGGCTCAATGAACCTCCTGCTTTAGCCTCCTGAGTAGCTAGGACTATAGGCATGCGCCACCATGTCCAGCTAATTTTTTTAATTTTTTGTAGAGATGGGGTCTTACTATGTTGCCCAGGCTGATCTTGAACTCCTGGCCTCGAGCAATCCTCCTGCTTCAGCCTCCCAAAGTGATAGTATTACAGGTGTGAGCCACTATGCCCATCCAGGACCTGTTCTTCAGAACAGCAGCTCTCAACCTTTTCTCTGCCCTAATACATTTGGCAAATGACGTTCAAATGCCCAGTGTACTCCAGTGCACAATTTCCAGCATACATGATGTAACTCTACCTTTTTCTCTCCCGCACAGCAAGCATGTGTGAAATGGAAGTGAATTAAAGTGGCATATTATAGAGATAAACTTAAATTGTCTTTATTTTTTATCAGGTAAAACATTTGAAGATTTTGTCACAGTATTTAGTAACAAATCAACAAGGTTGAAAACCACTGTTTTGGCAAAAATTGGTGATTCTTTTCTTCATCAAAAAGCAGTTACAGATCACCTTCCAAGTGCATAGCACTGATCCAGGTTGCAACCCAGTGTGTGGTTTGCGATAGCAAGCTTATTGTTACCCGAAATATAATTTGGACTTACAGCTCCACGATTTTGTACATTATACCTTTATCACTCTTCTTTTATCACATATAGGCAGTTTATTGATTCTTCAAAATCCCAAGCCTATTTATTCTCCAGTGAAGTCATTGATCTCACATGTCCAATTGAACTTAGCTGCCCATTGACTGCCCTCATGGCCCATCCTTATCTCTAGCCCCTGATCTTGGGTACTTTTGCCAGCTCAGAATTAAGATCACTTGGGAGAAATAGAGTGCTATGGTTTGAATATACTCCCCAAAGTTCATGTGTTGGAAACTTAATCCCCAAAGCAAAGGTCTTAAGAGGCAGGGCCTAATAAGAAGTGACTGGCTCATGAGAGCAGAGCCCTCATGAGTGAATTAATTTTGTTATCGTGGGAGCAAAGAGTGGGTTGTTATAAAATGAGTCCAGTTCCTGGTGCCTTGCTCTGTCTTGTGTGTTCACTTCAGCCCTCTGCCTTCTGCCATGGGTTAACTCTCACCAGATGCCAGTGCCATGCTCTTGGGCTTCTCAGCCTCCAGAACTGTGAGCTAAATAAGTCTCTGTCCATTAAAAATTACCCAGTCTCAGGTATTCTGTTATAGCAACAGAAAACAGACTAAGATATAGGGAAAGAGTGGGGAAGAGACTAGCCATCTCTCCAAGGAGAAAAGGGCACTGGCTATTAGACACCTATCTAGGACCCATACAGTAAAGTAAATTCTTTGTACAAATTCAAGAAGAGATATAAATATAAAAGAGACACTCTTAGGATATTTGAGGCGTGCTCCCTCACGTTAGACCGATGGCTAATACCATGGGTCCTTCCCAAAATCCCAGGTGGTTAAAACAATTATTGGCCCTTATATTTTCCAAGGGATAGATGTGGGTAAATAGGAATAATCAGCCTAAAATAGTCCTTTCTGCAGTTATCCGGAGAGGTGAGAGCAAGAAGCCAATATGAACTTTAGAGTTTAGTATGGTTATAAATATCCTTTTAAATGAAAGAAGACTCCTAGAGGGTTTTTTACTCCTTTCTGTGTTCAAAGTCCAACTTTTCTCATTATTAAATTGTGCCCCCTTTCGATGGAAAAACTGGTGCTAACCTAAGGGTGCTTTGCTAAGTCTGCTTAGTAAACTCCTAAGCAGAGTTCACTACTTTGTAGAATTGTAATACCATGTATTAAATAGGATAGAATTAAAATATTTCTAAAAGACTTGTGGTTTTTGCTAAAGGAAAAGTCTTTATACAGCATTTAGAAAGTCTTTGCGCATGTGGGGCACACCCGCACAAGGGCTTGGGGAAAATGTACAACACAGGTGGGGGAATATATTATTACTGAAACTATCTTTCACAGGATGCCTTTAACTACAGTGCTGTTGCAAGCCACATTTTCAGATCATAAGTATTTTAGACTGGTGGGCGTTTGTCACAACTACCCAATTCTGTCATTGTATTGAGAAAACAGCCCCAGACAATACATCAACAAATGGGCATGACTGTGTTCCAATAAAACTTTATTTACAAATACGGGCAGCTCAATACCTGAACTATACTACATTTTCATGAAGCGTGCCTTTATTATAGGTAATTGTCCTGTTAAAGTGTGACTGTTTTAAAATGCAAGTGTTCAATGCAAAGTTGTGTAAATAAAATGCATAATTTTTCACCCTGTACAAAAAAAAAAAAAAGAGTGGGCACACCACATTTGCAGATGTAGCTAGTGGTTGCTTTTTCCCTGTGATGGTTGTGGCAACCAGAAGTTAGCTGAGGCACAGTTCTTTGCTGGGGGACCTACAGCGATGTTCCTGCTTTGCCCAGAGGTGTCTACTCTGTAGAAATGCTGAGGGTGAGCAAGGAGAGAGCTGTCCCAGGACTAGGTCAGAGTCCAATGTCATTTGGTCCCCTCCCCCCACTATCCCACAGCCCAGTCTCACTCCAGATCTGTTCTGAGTTTGGGTTTGTGAGGCGAGTTCTTTGGGAGACTTTCATCTACTTATTTTCCAAGTGAGTTTTTCTTCTGTATTCGTTAAATTAAAACCTGCTCAATATTCCTTCAGTCTAGGGATATTTGCATTGTATCTTGCTGAAATTTCACAAAATACAAATGCCCTTCCAGTACAGACACAGATTTTCTATATTTCTATTCCCTTGGACATTCCAATAGTGATGTTGAGGAGAAACAAACCGAATGGAAAAGGAAATCTAATTAGAGAGTTCAGGGCTCATTGGCAGATCTTTTATACCATGACTCCTGTTCTCTCAGTACTTTCAGGAGTTTTCTTGACAAGTACATGGACAGAGCTAACTGAGCCCTTGCATATCTTGAGAGCACTTTCTGTTCTCTTTTTTCCCTCCATTTAAAACTTATATCACAAAATATTTAAGCTATACTAGTTAATATGTGTCTTAGTTCTAGTTCCCTAAGAAAACAGAGCCAGAAAGAAAGGGAAGTGAGACATGAAAGGATGGAAAGCAAGCAGAAGACAATGAGTGCATTACAGAGCCAGCCCTGCTCTCACTTGGCCCTGCAGAACATCTCTGGACAGGCAATACAGAAACATTGTGCCTTGTAACGATTTGTTAGAGGTGGGGAATAGAGTGCAAATTCATCTATCTGTCTGGTAGCCAGCCTCCAAGATGATCCTTAATGATCCCCTCATATGTATCATATATTTATTTATTTATATTTATACAGATATATGTTTTTGTGTTATACTTTTTTAACAAAAATGGGAGGATGCTATACACACTTGTTTCACTTTTATACACAAGAGCATATATATCTTCCTCATCCTTTTTAATAGCTACATATTATTTCATTGTATGGATACATCATAATTTATTTATCCAGTTTCGTGTTTGTTTCCACTTTTTCACTATTATAATAATGATGTGGTGAGCACTCTTGTATATGTCTCTACAAAAATGTGTAAGTTTATCTATTAGATAAATTCCTAGAAAAGGAAATGCTGGGTCAAAGGATATATGCATTTTACATGTCTATAGGTACCCTATATTGCACCCCAAGAGTGTGTTCCTACTTATGTTCCAACCAGCAGCATGCAAGAGTGTCTCTTTCCCATACCCTTCCTAACATATTGTATAATCAAATGTTTTCATTTTTGTCACTCTAAGGGATGAAAACTGAGATCTTATTTTGTTTTAATTTGCATTTTCTTACTGTGAATAAGGTTGATCAGTTTCAAGATGATGAATAAAAGGTTTCTTCCCCCTTCTCTAGAAAATCACCTCAAAACGACAAGGAAAGTAAGAATAGAAAACTGTGTCTTGACTGAAACTAGGAAACAGCTATAACCAAGAACCACAGTACATGAAAATAAAAAGTAGTCGAGGAGCTAGGTGTTCTGGTTCAGTCGGTACTCAAACTCAGGCGGCTGCAGGGTTCCTTTAGGAATTAATGTCCTCGAACATCCAAGCACTGTCCATTCTTCTCCATTATCTTTTGATGCTGATGTTTTATTCTCTGAACTGACCTCAGGGTCACACGTGGCTGCTCTAGATGTCAGCATAATGTCCATACTTCTTGCTCAAGGACAAGAAGCAAGGGAACATAGTTGGGGAGCTGTAAGCAAGTTCTCTTCATTTCCTGTTTCTTTTATCAGAAAGCAAACTCTTTCCCCAAAGTCTCCCCAACAAATTTCTCCATATATCTTCTCAGTCAGAATTGGGTCCACACATCCATCCTTGGATGCAAAGAAATCTAGAAGTTGGGAGTCTGACAAAAAGGACCAATAGCTTTGATATCTATTGATGAATAAATCAATTAATAAATCCAAAGTGAGTGGCTTAAAAGACAGTTGCAACATTTTATTATCATCTCTCATTGTTTAATTGTTGACTGAGGTCATCTAGGCAGTTTTGTTTGGGGTCTGTCTACAGCTGCAGTCAGACAACTTGTGCCGGATGATGTGAAGAATCGCTCATTCACATATCCTGTACCTGCGCTGAGAAGATAAATAGCCAGGGCTGGAACAACGGGGGCTCCTTGAACATTCACTCTATCTCTATGGAGTCTCTCCTCATAACCATGTGGACTTCCCATATGGCTACCCAGGGACACTTACATCATCTTCCATTTGTTAAGTGAGCCACAAAGGTCTGCTCAGTGTCAAGGGAAGAGGAAACAGACAGCATCTCTTGATGATGAAGTAACAAGTTACAAGAAAAGCATGTCAGATTGGAAATACTGTTGTGATCATTTTTGGAAAATATAATATGCCTCTGTTGGCTTTTGCCAATCATGATTCATTCTGAGGAACTGGGAGTGTATTCAGGGCATTGCAACCTTACCTAAAAATGAGAGTGCAGCATACATTGCTGGTGGGGATGTAAAATGGTGCAGCCACTGTGGAAAACAGTTTGGTGAATCCTCAAAAAGTTAAACATAGAATTACCATATGACCCAGCAATTCCACTCCTGTGTATATACCCAAGAGAATGGAAAACAAGTGTTCAAACAAAACCTTGCATACAAATATTCGTAGTAGCGTTAATATAACAGCCAAAAAAGTAGCAACAACCCAAGTCAAATGTACATCAAATGATGAAATGGATAAACAAACTATGGTATATCCATAAAATGGAATGTTATTCAGCCATAAAAAGAAATGAAGTACCGATAGGTTCCAAAACATGAATGAACCTTGAAAACATTATGCTCAGTGAAAGAAGTCAGAAGCAAAAGGCCATATATTACATAATTCCATTTATATAAAATGTGCAGAATAGGAAATTTTATAGATACAGAAAGCACATTAGTGGTTGCCAGGGGCTGGGGAGAGGGTAGAATAGGAATTGAGTGCCTGATGGGTGCAGTGTTTCTTTTGAGGGGGCGAGGGGATAAAAACGTTCTGGAATTAGCAGTGATGATTGCACACTGGTATGAATGTACTAAAACCCACTGTATTGTACATTTTAAAATGCTTAAATAGTGAATTTATGACATGTAAATTTTGCCTTAATTTTTAAAAAATTAGAGTTCATTTAGCTACAAAGAAATGAGAGAATCAATGATTGGCAGCCAACTTCCTGTTTTATGAAGAAGACACCCCCTATTGGTCTGAAAAAGTCTTTATTTCTCTCTCATTTTTGAAATACAGGCAGTCCCCAGGTTATGGATGAGATATTTAGGTCAGATTTGTATGCAACTCAGATCCCTGATGAACAGCACATATACAGTAATAATAATACTATAATGGCTCATTTGTGGTAATAATAATACAGTGTAATACTGTAATAATAATAATACTAATACCCCTGTACTGTAATAATAAGTTACAGAAATTATTGTGCTTTCTTTTAATTCGAGCAAACAAAACATAAAAACAAGCACATACAAAAAGTTGAGCTAGGAGAAATTTCAAGTAAGAATATTAAAGGTTATCACTTACCTAATGTTGCATCGATGTCATGCTTACTGTAAGGGGCATTTCGGAGGCAAGAAGGTAGACTAACATTAATCAGAAGATGACGACGGAGATGGTGCTGGAGAATCAGGATTTGATTCTGTTGCTGGAGGAGGGGAGCTCACCACAGAAGTCAGTTTCTTGAAAAAGGTATCTAGGGTTGTTTGCACAGCCTTGTCTTTTTTTCATCATAAATGGCCTTGTTCTCACTCACTGCACAGTAAACCTTTGTAAACCACTCAATGTTAGGCTCTTGCTCCTCAAGCTTAGCAAAACCTGCTTCAATGAGATGAAAGGCTTCAGCTAATTCTTTTGTCATAAACTGTCTTAGCTCTGGATCTTCTGATTCTTTGTGTTCCTGTGTTTCTATCAGCTGCTTCCTTATCTATGAGACTAGCCATCAGCATAAAGACCCTGCTCCAGTGAACTGCTTACGCCATGAAGGCTTGTTTACATGCACAGAAGAAACTAGTTCCCAAATTATTAATTTAATTTAATTTAATTAATAATTTAATATTATTTAATGAGAAATTATCCTTATAGGGAGCCTTGGGGGCCTGTTCGTAAGTAGAGATTATCCGTAATCCAGGGCCTGCCTTTATATCTTTGGCTTGGTGTAGAATTCTGGGCTGACGCTTTTTTTTTTCCAGTACTGTAAAGATGTCAATCCACTGTCCTCCAGCTTATATAGATTTGATAAAAAGTCTGCTATAATTCTTATCTTTGTTCCTCTTTATGTAGTGTTTCCTTTTTTCTTCAAGCTGCCTTTAGGATCTTTGTCTTTAGTTCTCAGCAGTTCAAATATGATGTGTCTAGATGTATATTTAGATGTTGACCCTGATTAGTGTTATCTGAGCTTCTTGGAGTTTTCATTTGGTATCTGTCACTAATTTTGAAAAAATTTGGCCATTATTTCTTCAAATATTTCTTCTGTCCCATCGCTCTCTTCTTCTGGGATGCCAATTGTATATATGATAGACTATTAGATATTATGCCTCAGCTCTTGGGTGTTCTGTTCTGGTTTTGCTTTATTTTTGCTTTTTCACTATTTTCTTTATATTTCATTTTGGATAATTTCTATTGAACTATCTTCAGGTTCACTGATTTTTTTCCTGCATCAAAACTACTGATGAGCCAGACAAAAGCAGCCTTTATCTATGTGACAATGTTTCCTATTTCCAGAAATTCCACTGGATTCATCATATTAATCGTGGTTCCTTAATGTCCCTGATAATTCTAATGTGTGTACCACCTCTAAGTCTGGTTCTGATAATTGCTTTGTCTCTTACTAGTGTGCTGTTTTTCTCTTGTTTCTTCATTTGTGTTGGAATAATATTTTGTTGAAAGCTGGACATCTAATGCAAGGCAGTAAATAAAGACCGAAGGACTTCAGTGTGGGAGATTGATTCCTTCTAGTTAGGCTCTAAACTGTGTTTGGGTTTTGTTCTTACTCTGTTACTGTCCGTGCCCAACAGGCTCCAGGTTTCCCTGACATTACCCTGTGTTTGTGACTGAGGCTGAGTTGCCAGAGGTTTCGTTAATGTCTGCTCCACCCTCAGCTTTACATGTTGCCCCTGTGCCTGTGCCTCAGAAAGTGTCTTCCTCTACGCTCCTGATGCTATTTCAGCAGTAGACTGCCGCTACTTGTTACTCGATGCTTATTAGCCTGGTTGGTGGTGGGAACTGTGGGGATGAGCTCTGTTTTTCCAATTCAGTGTCAGTTTTAGACAGGCACTGTGCCCTGGGTCTCAGGAGTAGGCCTTTCTCCATGACCCTACCCCAGCCCCAACTGGAAGACTTCTAATGGTCTGGAGCCCACTAGGGTAGAGGTTTTCATCTTTTCCCTTTGTCCAGCTGCAATGGGTCTTCACTGAAATGTGATTTACTGCCAACGACAGGATTTATTGCCCTTCACCTAGCAGCTTAAAGCTTTTGTTCCTGTGGGAAGAGAGGAGAGAAGAATCTGGGAAAGGCTTGGTGCTTTTCCCTGCAGCAGCTGTTCTTCCTTTCCCCTGGGCCTCAGGGCTCACGCTGCCCCACAATCTTTATTGTGAACACACAGTAGGGTCCACAGAAAGGAGCCTGCAAGTAAGTGTGAATTTCCCTTGTACTTGTTGGTCCCGGGGTGTCTGTGTTCTCATGCTGGCCCACACTTGGCCTTTAGCAATGCATTGAAACTTTTAGCTGAATTACCAACTTAATGGGGGAGGGGAGTTGGCCCCAAATAAGCAAGCATACCTGTGCCATATCTCCTTGGAGATGCCTTTCCTTAGATTAAGGTTAACTGGGTTGCCTTAAAACCTCAGTTAGCTGATAAATTCAAGAAAAGTTGTGAATTTGCAGTGTCTTGTGATTTCTTTTCTTCTTTGTGTGTGATTTCTCTTATTGTAAGAGTGAAAGCAATGCTATTTCCAGCTTTCCTTTGTCCTAAGCAGAAGCACCAAGTTCAACAACTATCCCTGCAAGGAAGCACCTTCAGAAGAACCAAAAATCAGGTGAGCGATCACAGTACCTGGTTTTAACATTATATCAAAGAAAGAGGCAGTGAAAAGGGCAGAAAAGACAATCTTGCATTGCCTACGCCACCCCTCCCATCCTCCAGCAGTGCCGCACCAGGGCACTGAGTGGCGAGAGAATCTCTGCGCCCAGGAGAGGGAAAGTGAAGGGAGTGTGAGACTTACATTGGAACTCAGGGCCTTCCTGTCACAGGGGAACACAGCACAGGGCAGAATTCTGCCAGCACCCAAGGAGAGAGCTTTTAGACCAGCCCAGCCAGAGGGAAATCTGTGTCCCGAAAGCTAAGTTCTGGCTAGCCCCACCACTGGCTTATAAAAAACAGCCTGGGGCCTGGAATAAATTCATAAGGCAGTCAGGTTACAAAGACTGCAGTCCTCGGACAATTCTTGTGGCTCTGCTGGCTTGGAGCCAGTGGACTTGGGGTACACGTGACCCCCTGAGACACTGGCAGCAGAGGGGCCAAGCCAGTGCCTGTGTCAACCCTCCCCCAACTCCAGGCAGTGCAGTTCAGGGAGAGTCTTCTTCTACTTGGGGAAAGGGTAAACTAGTACAGCCACTATGGAGAACAGTATGGACGTTCCTCAAAAAACTAAAAATAGAACTACCATATGACCCTGCAATCCCACTGGTAGGTATATATCCAAAAGAAAGGAAATCAATATATTGAAAAGATACCTGCACTCCCATGTTTATTGCAGCACCACTCACAATAGCCAAGATTTGGAATCAACCTAAGTGTCCATCGATGGATGAATGGATAAAGAAATTGTGGTATATATACACAATCAAATATTATAGCCATAAAAAAGAATGAAATCCTGCCATTGGCAACGACATGGATGGAACTGGAGAACATTAGGTTAAGTGAAATAAACCAAGCACAGACAGACAAATCTCACACGTTCCCACTCATATGTGGGAGGTAAATATTAAAACAATTGATCTCAAGAAGATAGAGAGTAAAATGATGGTTACCAGAGGCTGGGAAGGGTAGCAGGGAGCAGGGGACAAAGTGGGATGGTTAATGGGTGCAAAAATATAGTTAGAGGCCGGGCGCGGTGGCTCACGCCTGTAATCCTAGCACTCTGGGAGGCCAAGGCGGGCGGATCGTTCTGAGCTCAGGAGTTCGAGACCAGCCTGAGCAAGAGTGAGACCCCGTCTCTACCTACCAAAAATAGAAAGAAATCAATTGGACAGCTAAAAATATATATAGAAAAAATTAGCCGGGCATGGTGGCGCATGCCTGTAGTCCCAGCTACTCGGGAGGCTGAGACAGTAGGATTGCTCGAGCCCAGGAGTTTGAGGTTGCTGTGAGCTAGGCTGACGCCACGGCACTTGCCCCAGGCAAAAGAATGAGACTCTGTCTCAAACAAAACAAAACAAAATATATATATATATATATATATATAGTTAGATAGTTAGAATGAACAATATTTGATAGCACAACAAAGTGAGTATAATCAACAATAAGTTAGGGTATTCTTTAAAATAACTTAGAGAGTGGAATTGGAATGTTCCAAACATAAAGAAATGATAAATGATTGAGGTGATGGCTACCCCAGTTAATACATACTGTATGCCTATATCAAAACATCACATGTACCCTATAAGTATATATAACTATTATGTACCCATAATAATAAAAAATTAAAAATAAAATTTTTCATGTCTCAGGTAGACAAAGATCAAAAATTTGATAATATTGAGTCACAGGCATGGGAAGAGAAGCACCCTTACACGGTTTTGATGAGAAGTGCAAATTCATACAATTGGCACTTAGGCAATGTCAACATTTAAAATACACACACCCTTTGATCCATTAATTCAACTCTTGGGAATTTCTCCTACATATATACTCATACCTGTGTACAAGGACTTATACATATTTGGCTCATGTCAGCATGAGCAAAAATCTTTAACAAAATATGCATGAATGCAAGATTTAAAATAAGTTGTGTTGTAGTTCTACTAAAGAAGACTGTACAAACATTAAATTATATACGTAAGATATATTTATATTATTAAGTAAAATAAGAAAAGGGAAAACAGTATCTATTATGAAGAAAAATATATCAATTTATTTATGCTTCCTTTGCTAAATTAATTCTGAAAGATATGTGAGGGAAAAAAATAGGAGGAGAGAGACAAGGGTGGGAAAGTGACAACTATATACCTTCTGTCTTTTGGATTTTGTGTCATATATATGTATGCTTACTTTTAAAAAATCACTTAATCTTAGTGACTAAAATAAAATAAACACAAAGGCCCTCCCTCTATCAAGAGCTCATCCCTGTTCCTCCAATCTTTCCCCACAACTGCTCTCCAATCCACCCATCTGCACCTCTGTTGCATTTCATACTGCCAAATGAACTCCATGGCCCATTCCTTAGTTTCTGCATTTGTTGGTAAGTCTTTCTCTGTCCTGGAACAGTTCTAGTCCCCACAGCCTGCAGTTTAAACCACACTTCAACTACCCACGAGCCTTCCTTAAACTCCTGTGTGCTTCTCAGGTCTACTTCCAGAACAAGTGGGGGAGTCGGTGGAGGTTCCCCTGTCCCAACCAGCCTTTCTCATAAGGTGCCCTGTTTGCCAAAGCACTCAGTTTTCTGAGGGTGGGTGACCACACGGTTGTGAAGGAGACAGCTGAGCCATCATGCTGGTGGAGGAGGGGGAGGGTGACAAGAAAGTGGGAAATAGACACTGCTTATGAGTCCGGCACATTTAGTCGCAGGCTCTGTGACCTTTACAGATAACCAGACACCCTCATCTACAGACTGATCTCCACATAAGCCTCCATACTGCACATGCCTTATGAAACAAGAGGGCTTTGTGATGCAGTCTGGCGGCCTGGTTCCATCCTCTGTGAGGCAGATGTGACAAAGCCTAGCATTGGGAGTCATTAGGCACCAGGACCCGGAGTGCCTAGATAAAGAGATGGCTGGTCTCCTCATGTGAATGAGGTTTCCACCATGTTGAGTCCTACTTTTTTGCTGTGGGATGTTGGATATCCCTTATATACCTATGGCTCCATCTTTATCATTATCCTAATTATCTGGCAAGTGAAAAGGAGCCACCATGAATTGAGGTTGGAACCTAAGAGGACCTGCTGCCAGGTAGGGAAACACTATAACCACAACTGAATGAATTAAGCCTCAGATAAGAAACTTTTAAGTCCTCAGTATCTCACCTTATAATCTCCATTTTTATAGCATACTTTCTTTTTTTGTTTTTTTTTTTTTTTGAGACAGAGTCTCACTCCGTTGCCTGGGGCGAGTGCTGTGGCGTCAGCCTAGCTCACAGCAACCTCAAACTCCTGGGCTCGAGCAATCCTACTGTCTCAGCCTCCCGAGTAGCCGGGACTACAGGCATGTGCCACCATGCCTGGCTAATTTTTTTGTATATACATTTTTTAGCTCTCCAATTAATTTCTTTCTTTTTTTGTAGAGACGGGGTCTCACTCTTGCTCAGGCTGGTCTCGAACTCCTGAGCTCAGAACAATCCACCCGCCTCGGCCTCCCAGAGTGCTAGGATTACAAGCGTGAGCCACCGCGCCCGGCCTATAGCATACTTTCAGTTGCCTTTGTGTAGTACTTTTCTTCTCAGAGACTGTAATTCCTTACCAGGTCCTCCCTGCAACAAACTCTAATTGAAAAGCCAAGAACCTCTTTATTTGGCTTGGGTTGAGAACTAGATAATATGGGATCAACCTCACTGGATCTCAGAAGACCTCACAACATGGGGGATTTTTCTAGTTGGTGGACTTTGTAAGCACAAGTCCTTTGGTTGTTAGAACCACTCACCCTTTAATCTGTTCCACTTTTCCTCCTATGTCATCTTAAGCTCCCTGCAGAACTTGCTATGGAAGTGGGAGCCTCCAATTCAATCAGAAATAAGCCAAGAAGGGAAATGTTGGGGTAAAAAAAAAGGTGGACTACATAAAGGAAGTGTAGGAGAGTGTATAAAATGCAGATATATATAGAAAATGAGTGGAAAATGTATATGAGCTTTGTCTCATTTCAGACATGAAAAAGAAAATGGTGTCCCAGCTTCACATTCTAATGTTTTTGTCTTTAAGCGTCACCGAAAAGTCCGGCAAAGGGCTAGAGAGGCAGCATCAAGAGGTAAAGTCTCAATCTGTCCTCTGACTACCTTCTACATAGATGAGGTTCCCATGGATCCTGTCCCTCCATGACCCCTGGTGCCAAGAGCCAGGTGCTCTGACCACCAAAGGCTCCAATTCCCCAGACTGACAACTTTCACAGAAGGCTTCTGTGGGTGGGAAATCAGAACTTGGGAATGTTCCAAAATTCTCTGCCTTACTGCCCTAGGAATGAAGAATTAAGAAAGTAGGGCCAATATCCTTAATTGTATCACTTACTAGTTTTATGTCCCTGTGGAAGTCATTTCTTCTCTCATCCTTATCCATAAAATGGGCATAATGCTGACGATCCTGCCTTACTCACATTGTGGTTGTGAGGATCAAATGAAATTTGGCATGGGACAGCATGTTGCGAATGGTGTTATAAATGGCATGTACATGGACATGCCTTAGAGCATTGAAGTTTTGGGATTTCAGTCTCCTCTTGACAAGAGTCAAAGGCCTTACTATTCAGCTATAGGATGCACACAAACTCCCCCATACCAAATAACACTGTCTCCTGGTTCCTCAGCTAGAAGACTTTCCCAGGAAGAAGCTGAGAAGCCACGGAATCTGCTCTCTGTCATGAAAAGGTGATCTCTTACTCTTTGCAGTCTCTCAACAACCAGCCTGGCCTGTGAGAGTTTCTTGGCTTGGCCTGGGGCGGATAAGAGGAGAGGGAAAGTAGCTGGACAGGAGACATACACAGTGGAGGCTGCTTCAGTGGTTGAGAGGGTTGCCAGGGAAGAGCGGGATTCATATGTCTCAAGACCCAGTTCAGCTCTGTCCTAGGGTTATGGTAGTTCTATAATTCGGAATTTTACTAGTGCATAATTCATAAAAGACATTAATGGGTTGCATTTAGACATGAGCTGAGTTATCCAGTTAAGAGAATGGATTTTGGATAAGGAAATCATCATTGTCTTATTCTCCTTACACCTCCACCCTTTCAAGGGAAGACTCCTGAATCTGGCTGGACCCTATAGACATTACCTCTTTCAGTTCTACCTTCAGGGAGACCAGTTCCTGGGACAGCCCTTAGACAGGAGCCTATGATCTTATCCTCTCCTTAAGATCTCTAGATAAAAGGATTGGGTCCAAAGAGTTGCTGAGTATAGCAGCAGGGATACCATATAGCTCCCAGAATGCAGAGATCTCACAAGGACTTCATTTTCTGCAGTTTGGATGTATTGAACACAAGGTTTTGGGTTCCTCAGCCTCAAATGAGACTGATCCAGGTTTTACTTGGTAGTGTTCCTGGTGATGCCCTATCTGCCTGGTTTCTTTCTCCTAGTTCAGCTTCTCAAGGTCAACAGAGAACTGACCCCAGGTCCTAGTCCTCTCTGAGGACCATGTCCTCCCATGGGTTGTCTGAGACCTTGCCCAACAAGCCCCAGACACTCAGCCCAGCCTACCATCTTGCCAAATGACATTTTCTTAGGAAGAAAAGCAGAGGGTATAGACATGAAGGGGTTGTAGGCACCAGGACTTGTAGGACTAGGGAAGAGCAGTGCCAACTGCAGGCCACACTCTTCAGAGAAGGAAGATGTCACTGCAACATTAACGGTTCCAATGTTTCCCTTCCCAGCCAGAGCTGGCTTCCTCAGGAGGGAAGTGTGCGGCGAATCCTGTGTGCAGATTCCTCCTGCCAAACCTGCAATGCTGTGGCTCTGGAAGTTCAGCAATTGCTGGCAGGTGAGAACAACCAGAACTCCCCACCTTTATCAGAGCCATCGAAGGACTCTTCTTTCCTAGAAGTGTTGTCTGTGTCTAGTATGTCTTTGAAGCAGAGCCTGGAGCATTCTTCCTGGCAACCCAGAGAGCTTTCACTGGCATCTGTAACCCCAACACTGTCACAATTAATGGATCAGACATCTTTAACCCAATCAGCTACCCAGTTGACCAGTGCAGTCACAGTCCAAGATTACTGGCCTGACGACCTTCAGCTAGGGCAGGAATTTCAAGTGTCAGATGTGCTTAGGGGCCCAGAGACTATGGCTTCCTCAAGGCTCCAGGAGCCTGGGGTCCCAGTGAATCAGCAGGAGATGATGCAGAGCAACACCAACTTTGTCCAGGGGAATGAATGCCAGTATCACTTGAAATACCAGGATTCTTTGCTGTCCCTGAACCCAGAGATCACTAATATGACACATCCTACGGCCTTGAATATGGTCCTCCCTGCCCACCTGCCATTCCTCAGTCCTAAAGTCCTGAGGCTTCTTGAGGTACATGTAAAAAAGTGGATGCATTTCCAGAGATGGGGGCTCCCCAGACGTGTAGAAGAGTCCATGAGGCAGCTTATGCCAAGCCCACCATTGTATT
Organism: Indri indri; assembly: GCA_004363605.1. Taxonomy (NCBI): domain Eukaryota; kingdom Metazoa; phylum Chordata; class Mammalia; order Primates; family Indriidae; genus Indri; species Indri indri. The sequence goes on along the minus strand of RJWJ010020947.1, from coordinate 1,741 downwards.
ACCCACCTGAAGATGACCAACCAGTTCCTGTCATCCTGAATAATACTCCTCGGGACTCTGTTCATAGATTTGAGGCCATTTCCCATGAGACCTGGTGTTCACGTATGGCCAGCCAGCCCATCCAGACCTTCTGGGTTTCTGAATGGCCCATGATGAACCCAGAAGAAAGACAGTACTGTCAGCAAATCCCAAACCCTATGGCTCTAGCCTTGCCCTCTCGAGCCCTTAAAGTCCTAAGTGGCCTCTATGCACTGCCTGGGGGACAGGCGAATGACTCGGGGAGCCATCTGCAGGAGAAATACAGCCAGCTATTCTGTGGCCTCCCTTCTCTGCACAGTGAGTCCCTGGTTGCCACTTTCTTGGGCTCCCAAGACCTCTCCAAGAAGGGCGACGTGTCCAATCCCCGCTTGAAAGGCCCTTTCCTCTTGAAGGACCTCCCCTTCCACCCCCTGCTAGCTAAAACTCCACCTCTGTCAGCCCCGCACTCTTCCCCACCTTCCCCAAATTGGGTGTCTCCATCTGACCAGCAAGGAGCTCAGATCAATATCCCACTTTTGACTCTGGCTGAGTGTGAAGCCTTAGAGTGGCACCTGCTGCAGAGGCAGCTCCAGCTTCAGTGGGGCTTGCCAGCTGCCTTCCAGAGACCTCAGCACACGCAGAGCTCAACGCAACATGAGCCCCGTGACAAAGCCCAAGCTCCTGAGACTATGAAAACTTCCTGGCCAGGGAAGCCCGTCTCAGTCCTCACCAGGGAGCTACACTTCTTCCCAGAGCATGCCCGCAGGCTGCTGGAATTCCACCTCCAGAAGCAGCTGATTCACCATCGCTGGGGCCTGCCCCAGAAGATCCAGCGGTCCATCCGGTTGCTCCTTTCCTCCACTGACCAGCAGACTTTGCCCTGGAGCAGCACAGTGCTAGCCAGTGTGAGCATCCCCCAGCCTACAGCCCTGGAGGCCAATGGGAATAGTACTGTGTTCTCACCCACTGCGGCCCCAGCATCCATTCCCATGCCACACTTGTTCGCCCAGGTCAAGGCAATATTGCAGAGCCACATTGACTCCAAATGTGGACAGATCCACCAGGGCAGGGTCCCTGCCTGTGTGCATAGTTCTTGGGACTGCAGAATTCCTGGGGACCTGACGGTGGCTGCCTTTCCCTGCATTCCAGAAAGGCAGCCCCTGGATCTGCAGGCAACAAGTGACCCTGACCTACATCATAAAGTTATGCCCTGTATGCCAAAGGCCCTTGATCAGCAGCAACAGGCCTTACCAGGGACTGTCACTGAACACCACAAGCTGCCCCGAGCCCTGTCCGAGGGAGCCAAGGAGAAACTGGAGACAGCTTTAAGGCACAAGCATCTGGCCTTCCTGTCAGGGCTGCCTGCACTCTATTATGTGGCTCTTTCCAGAGCCATGGCCCCAACTGTCACTAGCCAACCTGTCATCACAGAGATGGTACCTGAGCCTATCGAAGTCCCAGCAGAGCCTCTGACTGAGATGACCTCGTTTGAAGAAGAGTGTTCTAGTCTTGGGCCATGCTTTGAAGACAACAATGGGATGTGTGCAGATGTTGCAGAAGAGTTCCAGCCGGCAGCACAAGTGGAAGGAATGATGGAGACAGTGTCTCAAGAAAGCCAGGCACATCCTGCTAGCCCCTTCATGTTCAAGACACATGTCTTGGCCAAACTAAATTTCCACCTCAGAAAAAAGGTCCTAGAGACACGATTGGGAATTCCCATAAG
>RJWJ010020946.1:0-28447 GCA_004363605.1 Indri indri | reverse complement strand
AAAAAAAAAAAAAAAAAAAAAAGAATGCAGTCAGACCTGGCCCAAATCAGTTTAAATGTTATACCCATCTCTCAGGTTAATTTACAAGTCAGTCTGTTTCCCCCCATCCATTCATCCTCCCAAGTATCTATTCATCCTCCCTAGCAACAATTTATTGCCCCTAAAAGGAATTACCTATATTCCTCATTTTCCCCTCTTCCCCTAAAAGGAGGGCATATAAATTTCTGGACCCCACTGTGATATCGGGTAATCCCTCGGTGATTCTCCCCTGCGGTGATTCTCCCCTGCGCACAGTAAAGAAACCTTCCTGTTATTAATCTACTTTACTGTGAGTTGATCTTTCAGCAAACTTTCAGGGGAAAGGGGAAGTTTCTCCTCATCTCCACACTCCCCAAGGTATAAAAGGTGAGAAATTAGCTCATTTACACTCCCCCTATCTCCCATATTTTTAGAGTTAACATTATTATTTTAAATTCTCCTATGGATAACTTTTATAACTTTAATGTACTTTAACCACTGTTTCTGGAAAGAGAACAGAAGCAATAGTATTATGGCTATATTTATTGAACACTTACATGACAGATACTCTGCTAAGCCCTTTTCACATATTAATTTCTTTTATCCTAATAGCAAACTTATGATGCAAGTACTATTATTTTCCTCATTTTATAAGTAAGGAAACTGACGCACAGAAAGCTTAAGTAATTTGCCTAAGGTCGCAAAGCAAATACGTGGCAGAGCCGGTATTGGAAACCATGCAGTCCTCCCCTTAGACTTTATCACTTGACTCCCTTTGCATAAAGGTAACTTGAAACCCTCAGTTTTCCTCAGTCCCTATCCCCACTCCACCTATAAAATCTATGTCAGATAAAATTTCATAACTCTCCAAATTTATAGCACTTCTGTTTTTCTATAAATATGATTATGTTGTCTAGGCTTCGTTTATATGTTGTTTACAAAATACTAAAAACGATAGCATTTACACTATTAGGATTATACAATTATTATTTACTGCAGAATCAAGTAGTGTAATTGAGCCCGTACAGAAGGAAATCTAATTGCATGTCTCCAACGCCATGCTATTTGAAGAATGTTCTGATCATCAACACCAAGTAGTCTCTCTCTTATTCTCCATGGATTGCTTCAAATCATGCCACATTTTAATTTCCTTCGTATCTAGCTCATGACTTTCTTGTACATCCCTTTTTTATTTCCTAAAGTTACTCAGTTATGTTTCTTGACAAAAGTAGTGTGTGCTTTTTCTATACTATAGATGCTCTTGGCTCCAAGCAACAAAGAGCTGAACTCGTTGTCTGGGAAAATGCTGTATATCTGCTTCATCATACGGCTAAGATCATCCAGTTTCTGAATCATCTGTTCGTTAAAGCAGATTCCACTTTCTCCTTGAACACATTCTACTGCATACTTTCTGACTTCTTGTTCTGTTTCTGCCCGTTAGTTGCTCGGCCTGCTTCACAGCTGTCTGCTATTTCTTGGACCCTGTGTTGTTCTCTTTCTTGGATTCCTTTTTCCTTTTGGTAGAGAACATCATCAATTCATTCTCTTTTCCCAAAAGGGTATGTATACGGAGCAATTTTCAGAGTAACTTCATGTCTGAAAAGTGTACTTTTGTTCTGATTTTGATTGATAGTTACGCTGAGTGTAGAATTCTAGATTCAAAAATCACTTGTTTTTCAGAATTTTGAGAGAATTGTTCCACTGTCTTCTATTATCTATTGTTGCTAAGGAGGGGTCTGATATGTTAATAGAAAAGAAGCCAAACTCTGTAAAATAATTTTAAAGAGATTTACTCTGAGCCAAATTTGAGGACCATGACCCGGAGCCACGCCCAAGAAGCCTTGAGCAGTGGACTGGGTGTGGCTGGGTTACAGTTTGGTTTTATACAGTTCAGGGAGACAGGGGTTACAGGTAAAGTCATAAATCAATACATGGGAGGCATACATTGGTTTGGCCGGAAAAGGTGGGCCATCTCGAGGGGTCGGAGGAAGGGGCGGGCTTACAGGTTATAGGTGAGTTTAAGGACTCTTTGACTTGTAATTGGTTAAAGACATGAAGCTTTGTCTAAAGGCTTGGAAAGTTTTAATGCAAGGAGCTGTTTATCAGAGATAAGCCATGGACATACATTTGTTGTGCAAATTGAAGACCTGCAGGTTTGTCTTGCAAGCCCTTAGGCCTGTTGATGGGTTACAGAGGATGTCCCCAAGAAGGGAGGGGGGCATGACGAGGCATGTCTGACACCCCTCCTCGCAGCAGGCAATTTAGTTTTAAGATATCCGGTTGGCCAAGAGGGGGTCCAGTCAGCCGGTGGGAGTGGGGTGGGGTGAGGATCTCCCAAGATTTTATTTTAGTTCACAGATACCGATCTTATTTTGATGCCATTTTGATTTTTGGTCATTTGTTACATGTTTATTTTGTGTTTTGTTTCTGTTTGTTTTTTTTTCTGAGAGATTGTAGGCTATGAAATTTCACAAGGATTTACTCAAGTTTGGATTTTTTTTTTGCCAACATTTTATGATGATTTTTTTCAAACGCTCATTAAAATTGAAAAAATTATAAAGATCTGGATACCCATCACTTTGGTTCTACCATTAAGTTTACTGTAGTTGCTTTATCACATGTCTATGTGCTATCTGTTCCTCTAGCTACCTATTAATTCACCTTATGTTTTGATTCATTTCCAAGTAAGTTGCAAACATCAGTCCATTTCCCTGTGAACACATCAGAATGCATATCATTAACTAGAGTTACATATTTAGTTTTTTCTTTGATGAAAAAAATTTATATGAAATGTACAAATCATACTGTATATTCACTAAATTTTGAAAAATACATATATCTGTGTAACCCAAACCCCATCATAATATAAAATACTAGCATCACCTCAGAAAGTTCCCTAATGACCTTTCCCTGTCAATCCCTTGTCCCAGTCCCCCAGAGAAATCACCGTTTTTCCCAATGTAAAGTAGTTTTGCCTGTTCTAGAATTTTATATAAAGGAAACGACACCATGTATAATCTAGGATTTCATATAAATGAAACAAGATAGTGTACAAAGGCTTTTTTATCCATTATATTTTATAGCTTCATCCATGTTGTTGCATGTATAATTTCATTCCTTTTGTTGCTGAATAGTATGCTATTGTATGAATATATCACAGTCTGTACATCAATTGTCATGTTATGGACATACAGATTATTTCCAGATTGGGGCTATTATAAGTAAAGCACCTGGGACCATTTGTGTACAAGTCTCCATGTACGCGTATATTTAAATTCTTCATGAGTAAATATTTAGGCATAGATTGCTGGGTCATAGGAAATACTTATGTTAAACTTTAAAAGAACTGTCATACTGTTTTTAAAGTGGTTGTGCCATTTTACACTCCCACCAGTGTATAAAATTTCCAGTTTCTGCATATCCTTCACAATATTTGGTATTTCAGTGTTTTTAATATTCACCATTCTGGTGGGTGTGTTAAGATATCTCAATGTGTTTTTTTTTTTTTGTAACTAAGATATGATTCACATAATGTAAAATCCATGATTTTAAATTTGCACTCAGTGGTTTTTGGTATCTTCGTTATGTGCAGCCATCCCTGCTATATAATCCCAGAACATTTACATCACCACAAAAATAATCCCCATGCCTATCAGCAGCTAGTCCCAATTCCCACTCCCCCCATCCCCTAAAAACCACTGATCTGCTTTCTGTCTCTATGAATTTGCCTATTCTGGACATTCCATGTGAATGGAATCATACGCTCTGTTGCCCTTTGCATCTGGCTTCTTTCACTTAGCATGATGTTTCCAAGGTTCATCCGTGTTGTAGCATGTGTCAGTACTTCATTCCCTTTTATGGCTGAATGATATGCCATTGTATGGATACACAACAATCAATTTGGGGATTATTGCCATTTTAATAATATTAAGTATTTCAATCCATAAGAATGGTGTTTATTTTCACTTATTTAGTACGTCTTTAATGTATTTCAGTGATGTTTCGTAGTGCTCAGTGTACACGTCTTCCACTTTCAAAATGTATTCCTAAGTATTTTATTCTTTGGATGCTGTTGTAAATGAAACTGTTCTCTTTTTTTTAAATGTGGCAAAAAACACATGAGATCTATAGTAACCAACTGTGAAGTGTACAGTACAGTATTGTTAAGTATATGCACATTGTTGTACAACAGATCTCTAGAATTTTTTCATCCTCTGTAGTCAAAACCCTACATCCATCGAACAGCAGCTCCACATCGCACCCCGCCCCCCAGCCCCGGAAACCACCATTCTACTTTCTCCTTCTATGAGTTTGACTACTTTGGATACCTCATATAAGTGGTATCATGCAGTATTTGTCCTTCTGTGACTGGCTTATTTCACTTAGTATAATATCCTCAAGATTCGTCCGTGTCGTAACATAACAGGATTTGTCTGTAGTTTTCTTTTCTGGTGATATCTTTGTCTGACTTTGTAATGCAGATAATAGTGGCCTCCTAGGCCTCCTAGGCCTCTCTGTATTTGTTATAGGTCCATTAGAATTTTCTACTTCTTCTTGACTCATTTATGTTAGCATGTGTTTTTCTAGAAATTTGTCTATTTCATGTAGTTTGTATAATTTGTTGGCATATGTATTAGTGAGGGTTCTCCAAAGAAACTGAACCAGTAGGGTATATAATGAGATTTATCATAAGGAATTGGCTCACACAATTATGGAAGCTGAGAAATTCCACAATCTACTGTCTGTAGATTGTAGATCTACAATCTGGGGACCCAGGAAAACTGAGTTTGTATAAAATTGGTTTTGTTTCTTTACATTACATGTTTGATAGAATTCAAAATCAACTGAGCCTGTAGTTTTCTTCAGGGATAAGTATTGATCTTTTCTTCATTTAATTTATTCTGAATTGGAGAGTTCTTCAGTTTAAACCATGTCTTTCTTCATGTCTGAGAAACATCTTCCTTTAAAAAGTTATTGTCTCACCTCCATTTTATCTGTCCTCTTTTTTAGGAATTAAACCAAAGTTGGACCTACTGGAGTGATTCTCCGTATCTCAACTTTCTCTCTTATTTTTTAGCTTTTTGTGTTTATGCTCCCTGTTCTTTGACTTCATATTCTAAATTTATAACATAAAACAATACATGTAAAATATAAAACAATACATGCTTATGTAATTTTTTAATTTCTAAGAAGTCTTTCTTATTCATGATTATTCTTTTGTTGTGGCAGCTCATTCTTGCTTTATCAATTTAATATATTTCTGAACCTGAGTGTATGAATTAGAAGGTCATAAAAGTTCTTGAGCTCTGTCTTGGGCATGGTCTATTTGTTTGGTTTTCTCATTTAAAACCTGCTGTTTTGTTCTATTTGTTTGCTATTCTTCTTAGTCACTGAGAGACCCAGTCTGAGGAAGCAGCCTTTATCTCAAATGATGCTAATTGCCATACAAGAAGGAAAGAGATTTTTGTAGGTTCTCAATCCTCTGGCTTGAAAGTAATATATGTCACTTCCCTTCACAAATCTTTGGCAAGAAATAGTCATATGTTCCCACCCAATGCTACCAGGGTTGCTCTTTCAAATACCACTCTCCTCATCCCATAACCACCTCTGGGTGCTGATCAAAGCAACTCATGATGTTAGTGAGAGCCCCTACCCTCCCCATCGAGGTAAACTGTCCTAACTCTTTCTTTTAACTTTGTATCATGGAAAGTTTTAAACATATACAAACATAGAAAGTGTAATGAACCTCCATGTAACCATTACCCAGCTTTAACAATGATCAACTCATGCCCACTTTTGTTAACAGTATTCTATGTTCCCATCCTTTACTCTAGATTATTTTAAAGCAAATCCCAAACATCATAGACTTTCACCCATACTTATTTTAGGATTTCAAAATCAAAATGCCATTATCACTTCTGTAAAATGAACAATTTTATTCATTTATTTATTTATTTTATTTTTTATTTCAACTTACTGGCCCTATTGAAAGGTGACTGGTCTAAGAGAATGTTACAAACATTGTTACAGTTATTATCTTTGGAATATTTATGTATATATATTTAGAAACTGTCTTGAAATGGAATATCATCAAATATCTTGCCAGTGTTCAAATTTCTCAAATGCCTCATAATATCTTATATATATTTATATATTCAGTTTGAAACTGGATAAAAATAAAGTCCACACATTGTAATTCATTAATATGTCTATTAAGTCTCTTTCTCTCTTTTTTTTTTTTTTTTTTTTTTGAGACAGAGTCTCACTGTGTTGCCCGGGCTAAAGTGAGTGCCGTGGCATCAGCCTAGCTCACAGCAACCTCAGATTCCTGGGCTCAAGCCATCCTTCTGCCTCAGCCTCCCGTAAGTCTCTTTCAATCCGTAAATATCCTCCTCCATCTTCTCCATCTCTCCTTTTCCTTTCTTTGAAGATTATCTGTTGAAGAAACGGAGTGAGTTATCTGGTAGAGTTTCCCTGCATCCTACATTATGCTTACTACCTCCCTGTGGCGTCATTTAAAATATTTCTCTTACTCTGTATTTCTTGTAAATTGGCAGCTGATGTTGAAGCTTGATTAGAGTCTAGCCTTGACTTTTTTGTCAAGAATGCTTCACTGGTAGTGTTGGGTTCTTCACCTGGAGGCACGTAATCTTGTGTCTTGTTTTGTGATGTTATCAACTAGTGACAATGTCTAAATCCATTAATTTATTAGGGTTTAGAATGGCTATACTCTAATTCCATCATTAGTTTTTCATTTCTTAGCTGGAATAAGAAGAAACTTCCCCACATTTATTATTTGGTCACCTTTTTCATATTAGGAAAAGCAAGACAAATGCTTGAATATTTCCCGTTAGTTTCTAGTTTTCAAAATGAGGTAAGCTGGTTTCATTGCCATTCCCTAATGGTGACTTACTATTGTCATTATATGATTGCACGTATCCAAACATTTTTATGTCCTTATTCTTGTAAGTCCCTTTTTTGCTTCTGCTGCTTCTGCCATACTTGTGTGTGCTCTCTTCTCCTCCAGGTGAGAGGCCACCTGGTTCCTGCATTGCACTTGGTCTGGCCTATTCCCCATGAGTTTGGCTGGCCGGCCAGTAGGTGATCTCTTCTTGTTTTCTCTTTCTTCCTTTGTCTCTCACCCTTGCCTTATGTGTCTCCTTTGGACATGACTCACAAGCCATCAGCACCTAAAAAGTATGACAGTGCAAGACTGAGGACAGCAGCTTCTGCTTTTCTTCTATCAGATTGGACCAAAACTTTTATGAGTCACTGTCATCAACTTCTGTCCATGTTGTTTATTGTCAAGGGACACAGTAACATCAAAGCTTCCTTTGTGTTTGAGAATTGTGTGTAAGCCGCAGGCACCTATGGAAAATGGCCGAAACAGACGGGTTGAAAGCAAGGCTGAAAGTCAACTAGAAGAAATGGGAGATACTTTATTGAGCTACTTTCTTGTAGACAATGTTCTCAGTACTTGACATGTATTATCTCATTTATTCCTCCTCACAAGTCTCAGAAGTTGAGATTATAATTTACATTTTACAAATGAGGAAACTGAAATTCATAATTAGTATGAATTAGAAAATTCATACGAAATTTGCTATATAAGGGCAAATAACATACTTGGAGAGCGATCATCATTGAAACAGAAAAACCAAGAGGGGGGAAATGAATCATCAGGTTTGATCCCATTCTCCTAACAAGTGGAGTCTTGGGCCAGTAGAATGCTGGCGTGCACTGTGAGGTAGAACTCTGGCTGGGACCTTCATGGCCTGAGGACTAAAATTCCTAATCTAAGAGTTGGAACCAACTGCCATCCTTTGCTTCCTTCCAACCCCATCCAGCAGTTATCAGTGAAAATGAACTGTTTTACTCCTCTCCTGCAGCCAGCAAGAGAGAAGTGGCTCCGTACGTCAAGACTCTCTTCCCCACATATCCATCCAGTGGATGTTAGGGAAGTCAGTGGGCTCAAGAGACCTGTCTGTGGCAGGCAGAATGCCAGGGCTACTATTTCAGGGTCTGGTTCAACACACTTCACCTGACCACTTATATGAAGGAGGTAAGCACTAGACAGGTAGAATGGTAGTTGGAGACCCTGGGAAAGGCACAAGATGGGGGGTTCTTGATTTAACAGAGAATGGCAGTGCAAGTCAAGGAATCCAAGAGTCTCCTGCCGGCTTCAGACAGTGGGGCAGCAGGTAATGGAACTGAAGTAGCAGGGCAGGAGTGGACTATATTAGTCAGGGCATCTGCCCCACAGTGAATGTGGCATTGTATGCCTGGGTGGGGAGGGATAAAATTATGAGACAAAGTCTCAGTTTTCTGTTCCCCAGAGATTTTCCTAGTCTATCCTTGGTCTTGCATGGTTTTTGTGTCCCTCAGAACACTGAGCCAGATGTAGCCCCACCAAAAGCCTTAACAAGCAGGTTGATCGTCAGACTGTCTTCCAACGTAAAACTGTTTTCCAATAAGGCCTACGCACTGGGTTCATAGCGCCCTCGCTGGGGACTCCCTGAAGGCTGTGCTGGCACAGGAACGCTCCATGAAATCTGCCAAGGCAGGGTGATCCTGAAGCTCTGCCAGACTCAGTCATCCTGGGTGTGGAAGTTATTGCTTTACCCTGGCAGGGCCTGTCAGCCTGAAATGGGGCACAGTATTCACCAAAATATCACCAAATGAAGAATTTCCTAAGGTGGGAGGGACAGTATCTGATTTCCCTTAGTCTTCAGTTGGTACCAGGATTACTCAGATCAGGGGCTCATTCTGAATGAAACAAAATATCTTAGAGATAGAGATAGACAACCACTCTTTGCTTCAGGAGGTCTCAGAGGATACTAGTAACAAGGCCCTAGAATTTACTTGGAGTACTGCACAGGCCAGAGAACATGTATTGATCAAAATAACACTAGCTGCTGTAACCAACAACTCTTACATCTCAATGGTTTAACACAATAAGAGTTTATTTCTCTCTCAAGTCAATCTGTTGGACAGTCCGTGACTCTCATCCAAGTGATGAATTAGGGATCCAGCTATTTCCATCTTGTGGCTTCAAGGTCATCCTAGTGTTCCAGCAGCAGATGGAGACATGAGCATGAAGAATCACATGCCCATTACTCAATCGCCTTGGCCCTGAAATGATACACATCCATCCATTCATTATACTGGCAAGAACTAGTCAAATGACCCTGCCTAGAGGTGGGGCGGGGCTGGGAAATGGTAGTCCCTGTCCAGGAAGCCTCTTCTCAGCAACAACTCTACACTATGGAAGGGAAGCCTGAACCTTTGGTCGTCAGCTAGTTCTCTCTGCAACAGGACAGCCCCAGTTTTATGTACTGTCCCAGTCCAATTTGAAATGTGGTCTTTCATCAGTCCTTCTATTGCATATAAAGATAAATGGCCACTGAGTTCAGATTTTGTGAATTCCTGGATCTGCTGGAACTGTACAACAGGATACAATTGAGCAGGAGTAGGTAATGACCCCATCCTGCCACTGAATCAATGTTCCACTTGCCTTCGTTTTCATAAACAACGGGGGTACCAACAGAAGAATCTGAGTGCTAGATGACCCCGGGTACCAACAGAAGAATCTGAGTGCTAGATGACCCCTCACACAAGTTCAGGTTGGGGTATGCCCTGAATCTTAAGATTCTTCCTTTGAAATGGTCCCTTCTTTTGCAAGGACTCAGGACCCTGGGGTGAGATTAACGGTGTACCTGTGGTCACTGCATGGAGCAGCTACTGCCCATCCCTCTGAGACAATTCTTTTCCAGGATGCTGCTATAGTTTGGATATTTGACCATCCAAACCTCATGTTAAAGTTGGATCTCCAATGTTGGAAGTGGGACCTAATGGGAGGTGTTTGGGTCATGGGGATGGATCCGTCATGAATGGCTTGATGCTATCTAGAGTAATGAGTGAATTCTCGCTCTATTAGTTCCTGTGAGATCTGGTTGTTAAAAAGAGCATGGCACCTCCCTACCTCTCTCTTGCCCCCTTCTCGCCCTGTGATCTCTGCATGCCAACTCCCCTTTCCTCCCCATTACGTTCCACCGTGAATGGAAGAAGTCTGAAGCCCTCACCAGAAGCAGTTGCTGGTGCCAGGCTTCTTGTACAGCCTGTAGAACCGTGAGCCAAATAAACCTCTTTTCTTTATAAATTACCCAGCCTCAGGTATTCCTTTATAGCAACACAAATGGGCTAAGACAGATGCCCATTTGCCTGGTGAGGCACACTGGACAGCCACTGATATGACCCCCAGGTTGCCCTACATGAAGGACATGGCAGGGTCTTCTGAGTCGTGGATGCATGAGTGACTGAGAGCACCCATGGCTCTGTTGGGTACCTATCCTGACCTGCAAGGGTAGGCAGGGTTTCGCAGACTCCTTACAGCAGGAGATGATATTAATCTCACCCATTTAAACTTGCTCTAGTTTCAAGAATGTCACCTAGCTGAGTCTTTGAAACAAAGTTCAGTTTAAAAAGTTGTGAAATGCCATGGAGTCTACACTTGTCTGGATCTACAGGTGGGGCCCAGCCAGTGGTATGCTGGTAAATGTATAACAAACAGCTCTCCTGAGAAAAAAAGCCCCAACATATACATAGCATTTGCTGATTTCCATCGTGCAAATACTCCCACTATGGCTGATTTGAAGCTATCAATGTTACGGCACTGAATGCAGAGATGAGAAGAAAGGTGGAGTAACACACCACGTATGCTCAGTATTTGCGCCGTACAGACAGATTGGACATAAATAACTTCAAGAGTATAGATAAAAGGTAGTAAACAACTAGGAATTTATTAGTTTTGAGTATTTACTATGTTTTAATACAATGCATTTAATAGTAAGTTTATGTAATTTAATTTTTAATAATGGCTGTAATTAATAACCAGCAAGTAAAACTTCTGAAAAATTTAGCAACCAGCTATTGTGAGCTGGTACAGGCTGGCTCTAGCACACCACTGGTCTCAGCCCTGTTACCCAGTACCCTGGTTAGCCAATCAGGGTAGAGAGAGCAGAGGAAGTGTCAGCCTGAACATGGACAATTTCCTCTTCCCAGTGCACTGAGAAATTTTCCAGCAGTGATAACAGGGTACCCAAGACAAAGCACACAACCTGTCCCTAGGAGAGGCACAATTGTATATGCTGGTGGCATTTGTGTCTAAAAGAAGACCTTAGGGAGACATAGCCCTTCTAGCCCTGTGAGCTCATTATTGGCCTTGGAAGTGACTCACGTAGGGCCTGAGTCATGAAATGTACTGGGCGGCCCACGCACACATTCAGTAGTCACCAATTTAGTCAGGCTTCCATACTAGTGGTGGAGGGGCTTGGACACTCCTCCTAGAATTTTGGTGCTTGGTGTCATCCTTCTAAGACAGGACCTGTTCTGGTTAATCTACTCTTCCCCTGGAAAAGATAGAAAGTAGTTGTGTTACTATGCTTTTCCTAGGGCAACAGACATTTGTCCATCTCCTCCCTGCTCCCCACCACACACACACACACACACACACACACACACACGCACACACACATGGCTTCCAGAAACCACATAGTGTGGCCAGTCTGGCCTTTTCAGGAAAAGGTGGCCAGCCTGCCTAGTGAGAAGTCTTATGTATCAAATCTGCCACTTGCTCAACCTCTCTGAGAATTGTGAGGCCTGGGTGTCCATGAAGCTTTTCAACTGCATGAGGAAACCAGCTTCGCCTAAAACCACTGGGACAGAAGCAGGGCACAGTGGCGCTGGGCAGGAGGGCGAGGGTCCTGCCAGTGGGGCACAGCAGGGTAGCAGGATCTCCGATGCCACAAGTTATTCTGTGGCTACAGAAGGTGCCCCTGGGATCAAGGGCTCATGGCCTGGATTCACTTCCTGCTTCTCTATATTCTTCTTTGTGTCCCACTGTCCCCTACCACCTGACTCAGTACCTGCATTAGTTATCTACTACCAGTAGCAAATCACTCCCCGAAACATAGTGGCTCAAAATAACAAATGTATATCATCGCAGTGTCTGTGGGTCAGAAATTCAGGAGCAGCTTAGCTGGGAGGTTCTGAGCCAGGTCTCTAATGCAGTTGCAGGCATCTGACAGCTTGCGTGGGGCCAGAGGACTCACTTCCATGATGGCTTAGTCTAGAGCAAGTGATCCAACACAGAGCGAGCACAGAGGAAGCTGCACTGTCATCTAAATCAGGTCCAGATGCACATGAGGCTCCTCGGATGTAGTCCTTTAAGTATAGCGTCTTGAGTACAGTTCCTCTCCACCTGAGGACCTATGAAGCAAAGAGACAAATCATCTGCCTCCCACACGCCCAACATACAATGGCGGGAAAGCGTAGGATAACTTCTACGGATGTTTCTGTGCAAAGAAAGGGGAAAATAGGCACTAAGGAGTCTCTGATTCTTTTTTTTTTTTTTTTTGAGACAGTGCCTCACTCTGTCGCCTCAGCTAGAGTGCAGTGGTGTCATCACAGCTCACTGCAACCTCAAACTCCTGCCTCAGCCTCCCAGGTAGCTGGGACTACAGGCATGAGTCATGACGCCCAGCTAATTTTTCTATTTTTAGTAGAGATGGGGTCTCGCTCTTGCTCAGGCTGGTCTTGAACTCCTGGGCTCAAGTGATCCTTCCGCCTCAGCCTCCCAGAGTGCTGGGATTACAGGTGTGAGCCACCGCGCCTGGCCTGTCTTCTCATTTTGTACTGTCTGTAGCTCTTTCAGTCCAGTGTTTCTGTAAATATAATTCTCATTGAAACTTTGTGAGTGTTCTGTGAATCTTATTAAGGTTTGCCCCAGTACACCAAAGCCTCATCCAAAAATATCTTTTGAGATAAGCCCTTCCTAAGATCAGGCATTTGCGGAGACTACTGAGGGCCAGTGCCCTTAAGCTTCTTAAAAGCCCTATTGCTTGACTGAACAGCACTCTGAGGCATGACTTTGGATCTTTCTGAGGTTTTAACAAAGGATTTTACAGTCATATCTTTAGCTTTATTTTTAGATCATGCTTTCCTGAGAGTACCCTGGATTTGATATTTGTTCCAAAGTCATTGCTTAATTGTAGCATTGTTTACCACTTGAAGGATCTAGGAATCTTCAAAACTAGCACATGTTTACCAGTTCTTCCTTACCTTATCTCCGTCCTTTCACTTTTTACTATAAGCAGCAGGTAGAAACCAGGCACGACCGTCAACACTTTAGCTGGAAGTTACTTTAGCCAGATCATCCAGTTCATTTGGTACATTTTCCACCTTCCAAATAATTTTAGGTCAGCGGTCCCCAACCTTTTTGGCACCAGGGACCAGTTTCATGGAAGACAATTTTTCCATGGATGGGAGCAGGGGGGTGGGGAGGGGAGGCAGAGCTCGGGCGGTGATGCCCAGCCTGGTTCCTAACAGGCCACGGACTGGTACCAGCCACAGCCCGGTGGTTGGAGACCGCAGTTTTGTGTGACAGGGTTACTAAACCTCCTGCCAGTACACGACAAGATCTCTCTGTCTTCATTTGCCTATGATACATTCCTTACTTCTATTTAAGCCTTCCCTGGCACCTCCTCAAAGCTCAGACTTTACTAACAGTCTGTTCAAGAACTTTTTGCCTTTCATGAACACTCTTCAAAGTCCTCCCAGCTTTTGTAAAACTACCTAAAAGATACTTGTCATGATAGCACCCACTTCCAGGTGCCCACGTCTGCATTAGTTATTACTGCATAACAAATTACTCCAAAACCTAGTGGCTTCAAACACCTTACGTATGCTATCTCACAGTTTCTATTGGTCAGGTATTTGAGAGTGGCTTATCTGAAAATTTTGGTCCACAGTCTGTCACAGGGCTGCATTTAGGATATAAGCAAATCTGCCATCATCTGAAGGCTTGAATGGTGACAGATGATCTGCTTCCAGGATGGCTCATTCACATGGCCATTGGCAGGAAACCTTGGTTCCTTACCATGTAGGCCCCTCCTCAAGCTCTTTATGTGTCCCCATGACATGACAACTAACTTCCTCCAGAGCGACTGATCCATAATATTAATAGAAAACTCAGAAGAAGCCACACTGTCTTTTATGACCTAGTCTCTAAAATTGCTCATCGTCACTTCTTTTTTTGGATGCTAGAGTGCATAGATATCATCATAGCTCACAGCGACTTCAAACTGCCGGGCTCAAGCGACCCTCCTGCCTCAGCCTCTCAGTAGCTGGAACTACAGGTACGTGCCACCATGCCTGGCTAATGTTTATATTTTTTGTAGAGATGGGGTCGCTGTGTTGCTCAGGCTAGTCTCAAACTCCTGGCTTTAAGTGATCCTCCCAAAGTGCTAGGATTACAGGTGTGAGCCACCATACCTGGCTTTGCTGGCTGTCACTTCTGCTGTATGCTATTCATTTGGAGCAAGTCCTAAAGGGAAGGGGATTAAGGTTCCACCTTTTGGAGGGGAGAGTGCCAAAGGGTTTGTGGACATAGTTTTAAATCATCGTACTCCTACTTTTTTCCCCACATGCCATGGTTGGGGAAGGAAGGCAGAGTTCTCTAACCTAAGCAGGAAAAAAGGAAGGCTGAGAGAAATTAAGTGGCCTGATACTCCACAATAGTTCTCATTCACCAGCAGAGCTTTCAACCCAGGTGTCACTAGAGATGCCCAGAATGGAGGTGAGGACACAGGAGTCAGACAACCCTACATTTTCCGAGCATGATGCTGTATAACATCACGTCTTTTCACGCACAAAATATCTTTACTGTATGCCAATTTTTAATACATGTCAGTCACTATGCTAGGTGCTTAATTAAGACTCACAAAACTCTTTGAAGTAAACACTTTCATCACATCTACTTTCCAGTACGTAATCTGTGGCCCAGAAGAAGGAAATAACATGGCCACAGAACTACTGGCAAAAAAGCCTGGATTCAAACCTAGGTTTGTCTAACACTAGACTGCTTTCAACAGGAGGAAAGTTTCCATCTTGGAGATGGAAAGAAGTTTGAATAAAGACATAAAATATCTGTGGTCAGCCTGACTAGTAGTAGAATTATCAAGTGTATCTTAAGAAAATATGGCTTTAAAAGAACAAAAACTACCATTAAGAACATGTTATTTTTTAGACACTTGTGAAAGCTCATTTGATCTTCACAGCAGATGTGTGGGATAAATATAATTAGACTCATTTTACACATAAGCACAGAAAGGCAAAGTGACTTGCTTAAAGTGGCACAAATATAGTCATGTATGTTTCCAAAGCCTGAGTCCATGCCAGTGATTTTTAATGAGCTCCATACAGCCCGAGGGCTTTATGGAGCATGAGAAGATGCCCAAACTCCCCTTAGAGTCTCTCCTTCTCTTTTGTCTAGGTAACATAGGGAGTGTCTATACAATACATGTTACATTTGAATCCAGGATAGCTTGGCTTAAAAAGAGGGAAAAAACACAAAGCTATTTTCAAGTACACCAGAAGGCCTTCTTTGAGTCCCCAGGCTTACGAAAACCTTGCACCTACAGCTCATCTACTCTCTTCACTTCTAACATCATCTTGAGGCAGATGGCCACAGAAATTCCCCAGGGGAAGTAAACTTGAGTCTGAGGAAGTCCTCAGGGAGCACCCCAGATGGTACTCTGTTAGTAATTTAAGAATTTTTAGTCTGTGCTTATGACACTGGGATAACCATTATTGTGTTTTTTTCTGGAATAATAATCATTGCAAGCAATAATCCTTTTAAAAATAATAATAGTTAGGAATTCTGATTCTGGTTAAGCTCTCTGGTCTCTCCCACTGAATGCAGCTATAAAACCTGGTTGATTTGAGCAGGTGGAGTGAACCCCCTGTGCGTGTTTTCTTCTCTCTGTCCTCTTGCTCCTGGGCTCAAATGTGGGCACAGCTGCAGGAAGTGCATGGCAAAGCAGAGTTCCTAAAGTCCCAGCTTTCTGGCTGAAGAACTGAAAAGGAAAGCTCTAGAAAAGCAGAAAGTATCAGGAAGATCATGGAGACAGAGGAATTCAGAAAAGTGATGTTTAAAGCTGTTTATAAACTCCTGGGCTTACACCTCAAGCTGCATATTCATGGATCTGATCCAAAAGAACATGGGTAGATTTTGAGAACGGAAGTAAGGGGAAGAACACCAGCAAGGTCCCAGATCAGCCACTGGGTGGAGCACCTCTGAATAGCATTGCCAGGGCTTTGAAAACTGAATGGACATTGAACTGCAACCCCTAGAAGGCTAGGCAGAACTGAACTAGTAGTCGACTGCCTGCTAAAACAAAAACTACTAACATTCTCCTTAGGGTTTAAACAGGACACAGGGTCTCATAAAATTATCTTTAAAATATCCAGGATACAGTCCAAAATTACATGGCATATGAAGAACCAGGAAGATCTCAACTTACAAGGGAAAAGAATCAACAGACATCAACACTGAGATGATACAGGTATTGAAAATATCTGACAAAGAATTTAAAGCATCTATTATAAAACCCCTTTATAATAAGCAAATGCTAATGCCTGGAAACCGAAATTATCAAAATTTCAGCAAAGAAATAGAAGATATAAAGAAAAATCAAATGGAAATTACTAGAACTAAAAAAATAACCAAAATTTAAAAGTTACTGGATAGTCTCAAGAGCAATGGAAATAACAGAGGAACAAGTCAGTGAACTTAAAGATAGTGTAATAGAAATTATCCAATAGGACCAAAACTAGGGGCACACAGTGTCAGGGTTGATTTTTTTGAGGGGTGCTGGCCTGGTTCCTTGGCTCCTGGCTTGGAATAATCACAAGGCTGGCTGGTGCCACAGAATAATGACAGATAGGAGCAAGTCACACAAGAGCTTTTACTGCAGGCTATTTTGGCACAGAAATAGAAAGCCAAAGGACGGGGGAACGGGTCTATCTCCGCGAGTGGAGAAGATGCTGGGGTCTTGCTACACTTCTGCTTTTAGGTCTACACCTTATGATATGCTAAATGGTTCATGGAATATGCATTATTTTCCTGGAGAAAGGGTGGAGAGTTCTTAGAGCTAAGGGCCCTCCTCATTTTTATCCTTATAGGGCAACTTCCTGGGGTTGCCATGACAAGTGTAAACTATTATGGCGCTGAGGGGTGTGAATTTTATTACACTAATGTATGTTAATGGCAAAAAGGTCACCTTTAGACATGAACTCCTAGTTTCTGCGCATGCTCCTGGCCGGGAAACCTCCCTAACCGCAAGTTCCTGCTGTTGCGGGTTAGGTTCTAAATGCTCATGGTCCTCCCCATTTTTGCCCCCCTCCTCTTTTCCTGTGGTTAGCGCTGCCAACCCGCACCTGTCCCTAACAACAGGTGAGGCCAGCGCCTCAGGCACAAAATTTAAGGAGGGGGGAGTACCAAAACACTCAATAATCAAGATAACTAATATTTTAATGCCATAATTTTTAAAAATCAAAATTAAAGCAAAAAAAAAGCACAACCCCATGATGAACGACATACCAAAATTTTAAGTAAAGGCGAAATTAGCAATAGTGCTATGCTGAGCCATGCTGGAACCTGAGGCAAAGACGAAACAAGTAATACTGATATAATCTAAAGCACACAGCGGAAAAAATTGGGAAAATATTATCAAGAGCCTCGGGGAACTGTGGGACAATGCCAAAAGGCCTAACATTCCTCAGAATCTCAGAGGGAAAAAAGAAAAAGTGAAATGCAGAAAAAAGTTTTGAAATACAATAGCTGAAAACTTCCCGAATTTGGTGAAAGACATAAACCTATACATTCAAGAGCTTCATCAAACCCCAAGCAAGATACCACAAAGAAATCCATGCCTAGACACATAATAATCAGACTACTGTACACTAACAACAAAGAAAAAAATCTTGAAGCTGGACGCAGTGGCTCATGCCTGTAATCCTAGCACTTTGGCTGAGGTGGGAGGTTAGCTTGAGGCCAGGAGTTCAAGAATAGCCTGGGCAACAGAGAGAGACCCTGTCTCTACAAAAAAAAAATTTTTTTTTAATTAGCCCAGTGTGGTGGCACACACCTGTAGTCCTAGCTACTCAGGAGGCTGAGAAGGCAGGAGGATCGCTTAAGCCCAGGAGTTCGAGGCTGCAGTGAGCTATGATGACGCAACTACACTCCAGCCTGAGTGACCGAGTGACACCGTGTCCACCAGCCACCTCACCAAAAAAAAAAAAAAAAAGAAAAAGAAAAAAATCTTGAAAGCAACCAGAGAAAACCAATGCATTACTTACAGGAGTATAATGATTAGAATGACTGAATTTCTTTCAGAAACCGGGGAGGCCGGAAGGAAGTGAAACAACATTTTCAAAGTGCTGAAAGAAAATAACTGTCATCCCAGAGTTCTATATCAAGTGGAAATATTCTCTTTTTTTTTTTTTTTTTTTTGAGACAGAGTCTCACTCCGTTGCCCGGAGTAGAGTGCCGTGGCGTCAGCCTAGCTCACAGCGACCTCAAACTCCTGGGCTCAAGCGATCCTCCTGCCTCAGCCTCCCGAGTAGCTGGGACTACAGACATGCGCCACCATGCCCGGCTAATTTTTTATATATAGATTTTTAGTTGTCCAAATAATTTCTTTCTATTTTTAGTAGAGACGGGGTCTTGCTCTTGCTCAGGCTGGTCTCAAACTCCTGACCTTGAGCGATCCACCCACCTCGGCCTCCCAGAGTGCTAGGATTACAGGCGTGAGCCACCACGTCCGGCCAAGTGGAAATATTCTTTAGGAATAAAATCAAAATGAAAAATTCTCGGATTTAAAAAAAAAACTTGGAGAATTCACTGCAAATGTACTCTAAAATAATTAGTACAGAAACTTCTTTAAACAAAAGTCAAATTATAGTAGAAAGAAACTTAGGCCATCAAAAATGAAAGAAGAGCAACAGAAATGTTAAATATCTGGATAAATATAATAGATCATTCTTGTATTGAATTTTTAAAAATATGTTTGACACGACGGAAAAATTATACCATTATCTGATAATGGAGTTTTAATTTATGTAGATGTAATTAATAAGGCAATTATAACATAAAGGAGGGAAGGTAAAGGGATCTATGAGATTATAAGTTTTCTAAATTCCATTTGAAGTGGTAAAATATTATTGAAAAATACATTAAAAGTTAGGTATATATATTGTAATCACTAGAATGCCATCACTAAAAAATGCGAAGAGATATGGTAAAATTAAATGGAATACTAAAAATGCTCAAAAGAAGTCAAGAAAGGGAAAACAGAGTAATGAAAAATAGAAGAGAAAAAGGAAAAGAAATAATCAAATAGTAGCCCTAAACTTAAGTCAATAATTACATCAAATGTAAATGTACTAAACACAGCAATTAAAAGATGGAGATCATCAGAATAAATAAAAAAATAATAAAACATGACCCAACTGTATGCTTGCTATTAACAGTTCCTTTTGGTCCCCAACCACTTTCTCTAAATATACTAACAAATATATATGAAACACTATGGACTTTTTTTCTTTCGCTGTCACCTCATCTGCACTCTACTTGTTGCTTATTTTTTCAGCATTTCTACATGGATCCAGATGGAAGCTTCAAAAAATGGGACTTGGCAGAGCAGGCAAGTGTCCGTATTCTGGTCCTGTCAGGGACCTACTTCCTACAAAAAGTTACTAGCTCTTCGCTTCATTCCTTTTTATGGCTGACATTGCATTTGCATGTATATAGCACAATTTGTTTATCCATTCACTCACCTTTTGACTATTGTGAACAGTGCTGCTATGAACATTTGTGTACAAGTATTTTTTTGAGTACCTGTTTTCAATTCTTTTGGGCATACCTAGGAGTGGAATTGCTGGGTTATATGGTAATTCTGTATTTAACTTTTTGAGGAACTACCTAACTGGTTTCCAAGGCAGCTGCGTTTTTACCGAATTTGACAAATGTTTATTAAGAACAAGCTGCATACACAGTCCCATTTATTTTTACTTTGGGAGTCTTATCTTATTAATAATTATATACTTGTTCATTTATATCTTCATTTATTTGGCATTCATTTATACACAAGCCAATTCTGCACAGTATTAATTTCATCCTTTTTTTCTACATAATCCTTTGATATATTTCCTCATCTCTTTCATTCCCGGGGTGGGTGGTCTCATACAGGAGAAGGAGTACAGGCCTTATACTCAGGCAGGCCTAGGTCAAATTCTGCCATCCTAAGGATTAACAATTACAGCGATCAATGAGATCCCACCACACATGGCACTAGAATGGCTAAGATTATAAACGCAAGCTTATAAAATTATAAATATCAAGTGCTGGGGAGGATGTAGAGCAATGGATCTCTCAGATACTGCTGGTGGGAGTGTAAATGGGTATAACCACTTGGGAAAGCTATTTGATAATTTTTTATAAAGTTCAACATACACTTAGCATGTGACTGAACAGTTCCCTTCCTAGGTATTCACCCAAGGGAAATGAAAGCACAGCCCGCAAAAAGACTTGAACAAGAATGATCATAGCTGCTTTGTTCATAACAGCCAAACAGTGGAAATAATCTATGTTATTAATAGTGTGTGTCCTCTGAGAAGTAGATGTCAAAATTGGAATCCTGTGAGAGAAAACGAGGGAGGAGCTAAGGGGGAGATTGGGAGAGCCATCGTACCGTGATGCAGGTCTGATTACGAGTGAAGAAGAGAGGGGAGAAGGAAAGTTGAGTGGAAGCACCGCAGACTGCAGTGCAGTTCTACGAAAAGTGCAGCAAGGCTGGTGAGGGGTCCTTAAACCAAACTCAACCATCGGAGAAGCCCCCTTCTCCCAGGAATGGGCCTATAGATACCCCTATCCCACTGAGGCATTGCAGGGAGCAGCCTATGGGAAGCCTGGCTTTGGTAAGAATGCAGTGAGGAATTTTAGAGCACAGATGAAACACCCGTTAACAGGAGACTGGTTCATACAATGCAATGCTACTGAGAAATAAAAAGGAACAGACTACTGATACATGCAACAAGGCTCAACCTCCAAAACATGCAGAGTGAAAGAAACCAGACGCCAGAGACCACATGAAATTCTAGACTAGGAAGAACTAATATAAAGTGACAGAAAGCAGATCACTGATTACCTGAGGCCAGGGATTGGAAGAGATTGATTATAAAGGGACACAAAGAACCTTTTAGAAATGAAGAAAATAGTCAACATCTTACACAACTGTTTACAGTTGTCAAAACTCATCAGCCTGTACATTTAAAAATGAGTACTTATTGTATGTTGTGGAGGTGAGGGGAAACTTCCCTGTCACCCTGTCACCCCAGAAGTTTCGCTGAACAATCAACTCACAATAAAGCAGATTAATAAGAGAAAGGGGTTTATTTTCCATGTACACAGGGAAATCACCGAGTGATTACCCAATATCCCAGTGGGGTCCAGAAATGTATATACCCTCTTTTAGAGGGGAGGGGGAGATGAGGAATATAGGTAATTCTGTTTAGGGGCAATAAATGCTTGCTGGGGAGGATGAATGGATGGGGGAAACAGATTGACTTGTAAATTAACCTGAGAGACAGGTATTGTATTTTACCTATTTGGACCAGGTCTGGCTCCATTCTTGATCTTCTTTCCTGCAATATATTGAGATAACAGGGAGGAGAAGGGAAGTCAGTTGTTCTTTTTGGTGGGTCTGTCTGGTTTGTGCAGATAGAGGGAAAGCCCCTTCCAAGGCCTGTCAATCTCTAAGGGACTTTACTTCAAAATACTCTTTATACCAAGCAGTCATGTTTTGGGGTGAAATTTCCTGAGCTCCTTCAGTGTAAATTATCCTTAAAATTTATTCTAACAATGATGACAAAGAATGCTTCTGCACTTCTGCACTCAATATCCGGTCCTCTGTCTTCTCTAATAACAATACTCTAATCTTACTTGGGGCAGCAATGCGTATAGTTAGAAGAATGCATTTCTCAGCCCCCACCCTTATCCCCGCTGACTTCCCACCCCCTACCCACAGCGGGGTGTGCCCATGCGACTAAGCTCCCTAGCAACGAGATGCAAGCACAAGTGCTATGTTTAACTTCTCAGAAGGTAGCTTCAAGGGAGCTAACTCAGCCAGGAAAAGGTGCCCTTTTATCTTCCCCTACTTTAACTGCTGCTGCCATAACGATATAATGAACTGGACTCCTGCAGCCATCTTGGACCATGAGGTCACCTTCAGGAAGGAAACTAATACTGAAGATGGTGGCACCAGGAATTTGGAGCTTAGGGGACCACCATAGCAGCTCTGGGCCTCCCACCTTTAGACTTTTTCATATAAGAGAGAAATAAGCAGCTATCAGGCCACTTTTGTTTTGGATTCTTCTGTTACATGCAGCCTATGTTCAGCTAATTCTATTTGAAGGTGTCCTCTAGAATCAGAGAGACCTGGGTTCAAGTCTCAGCTCTGCCACTTACTAGTTGTATGGCCTTGGGTGAGTAATTTGTCTCTGCTTCCTCATCTATAAAATGCTGCTAATAATACACATCTTGCAGGGCTCAGATGAAGGACTCAGTGAAAGCATATACTAAATGTCTAGCACATAGTCTCTGTCTGGTCAACAGAGGAGCAGGCTTTCCCCTCCCCAGAGACAATTGCCAACACAGTGAATGGCCTCACGGGCCATCTTCACCCTGACACATTACATAAAAATGCCCCATCCCTGGGCTCCCGCAGCCTTTGGTCACGCCTCTATTAAAATGCTTTCCACATTGTAGTTAAATTTCTCTCTTTACTTCTCTATCTTCCCCTGTCCCCCGGAGGTCAGACCTGGCCCTACTCCTATTTCCCTTCTACTTAGTCTACTGGAATGACCCTTCTGAGTCTAATTCATCCAACCAATACTGAGTGCCTAGTATGTACCAAGTTCCAGGCTAGGTTTTGAGGATAAAGAGGTAAATTAGACATAGTTTCTGTCCTTTTAGATTTTGTGGTCTAGTAGGAGACACAGACAAGTAAAGAGTGAGTATAATTTAACTTAATCGGTGTAGTTAAGTACAGCGAATTTAACCACAAGGGAAGGCAAGAAAATGTCAGCTCCATGAAGGCAGGGACTCTGTCTTGTTCACTGTTAATAGGCACTCAATAAATACTTGTTGAATGACTGACTGACTGGTATTATGGTAGCACAGAAGGAAATACCTAAGCCAGGTGGAGTAGGGCAGCGGATAGGAAGTGCAGAGGGCAGCTGGCTTCCTGGATGAGATGAGGCCTGACTGATTTTTAAGGAAAAGGGGATTGTGGAGGGCATTTCAGAGGAGACGGCGTGAGCAATGGCATGGAGGTGAGAAGTAGCACAGCATGTGCTTGGGAACCAGTATTTCGTTGCTGAGGAAAGCTAGGGCCAGATCACAGAAGGCCTTGCAATCCACACCATAAGAAGCTTCAGCTGTTTCCTAAAGGAGCTAGGCAGGCAGTGAAGCATTTTAAGCTGAAGATATGGTCAAATTTGTACTTAAAGTAGGGCACTCTGACACCAGCGTGACAAATGGATTTGAGAAGGGCAACATGGGAACAGGAGGTTGCATAGCTGCTTGTTGCTACAGTCCAAACAGAAGATGAGGACCTGAACCAAACTGACAGGGGGGATCGAGAAGAAGAGATGGAGTTGAGAAACATTTAGTGAGTAAACTTAGCAAGATTGGTGACTGGATGTATATAAGGAACTGAAGGCGGAGTTAAGGGCAATTCTTAGATTTCTAACTTGGTAACTAGACAGAATGGTGGTTCTCTAAAATAAGTAACATAGGCAGAGGAACAGGCTTTGGGGGACCTGCTGAGTCCAATTGAGACTTGACGAGTTTAAAAAGCATACAGGGAGGCCAGGTGCGGTGGCTCACACCTGTTATTCTAGCACTTTGGGAGGCTGAGGCAGGAGGATTGCTTGAGCCAAGGAGTCTGAGGTTGCTGTGAGCTAGGCTGACGCCACGGCACTCTAGCCTGGGCGACAGAGTGAGACTCTGTCTCAACAACAAAAAAAATGAGTGTCACAAAGCATTGTGGTGATGTGCAAGACAATGCGCCCCACTCTCACGTGCACAGACAGCTTCACAGGCGCGCTTGTTCCCTTTTACCTTTGCTCGTAAGCGCGCTCTTCCATTTGGAATGCCTTTCCTCTTCTCTTGGATGATACCAATTCTCTCAATACTTCAAAGACTTCCTTCTGTTTTTACTGATCACTCTGGTCTTTTATGTAGTACCAAAAATAAAAACCGTGTTTTTCAACTATTATGTGTGTAGGGTAGCGGGGAATTTGGTTTCTGCAAGTGATTTAGAAACTAAGAGCAGGGACAGGAATAGTCCGCAGCAGAAGCCTGAAAACCCAGTTTTTCTCACCAAGCTCCTAAGTTACCTGATTGACCTAGTTTAGTGTAAGTGGGTATGGTTTTATTTTGGTAAGGGACTAATGCAAGAAAGAGGCTTTGTAATCATAAAACTGGAGCTTCAGAATTCTGGTTGTACCATTTACTATGCGACTCTGGGCAATTTATTTAACCTTCCTGAGCCCCAAATTCCTCTACTTTAAGGATGTTACTGACCTCAAAAGGCTGCTGTGATAAGAGGAGACACTGTTTATAAAGCAACTAGTAAAGTGCCTGGCATACAGTATTTGCTCAATAAATGTGACTTCCCCTTCTTGCTCCCTGTGCAATCCTGCACAGCATTCAATACTGAGGACAATATATCATATCTGAAATCAGTACGCAACAAGTATCTCTGTGCCTTCACCATAAGGACAGACGCAAATTCTCCTTTTCCAGTGTTTTTATTTGCACATTTAACATTCACAAATCATTTTACAGACTTCTTCTTTTCACAGGTTTATTATTTATAGGAAAGATCAGGATTAAAATGGAGTATTGAAAAGGACCAAGAAATTACCATAATGGCTCTGAAAGAACAGAGTGAACAAGAGCAGCGTGTGGCCGCTTCCTACTAGGCAGAACACTGACTTCATACGGCAAAGCCTTCAAGTCTGTTATTTCTTCCTCCCACCTAGTTTAACGCCAAATAGAAGGGCATCCCATTCTTGTACTACTCCTCTCGGAGGGCCTAGGAATATAAATGGTAGCATAAGCAACCAGATGGATCCCTTGACTGTAAACACCTGAATAGACAAGTTACATTTTGATGCATTAACCATCCCTCTGAGAGAATTTAAAAGGAGGCAGAAGTCGTTCGATTCTGAAGACTTTGAGAAAAAAGGGGTATGTGTGTGGCGGTGGTTGGCGGTGGAAAGGGAAGGGAGAGGGAAGGGAGAGAAAAGGGGCTCAAGGAGGGCAACAAACTTAACTCCTCCCAATGCATAACTGCTCTTGTGTTCTTCTCAGAAGCTGATGATAGGGTGTTCCATTGCTCAGAAAAAAAGTTACTGACATCCAGTCAAGTTCTAGGGTGCAAAGACTAACAACAGGGAACACGCCCTGGGGAAGGGGTATGTCCATTTCATGTCCACGATAATAATGCACAATAATGCAATTCAAAATTGTGTCCTACTATGCTCTCATCTAATGTTATTGTAAATCACTTTATTGTATGACCCTGGGCAATTTACTCAACCTTTCTGTGCTGCAACCTTCTATTTGTGAAATGTGGATCGTAGTACTGTATGCAGAGGATTAGAGGAGATGCACGAAAAGCACTGAAGAGCAGTGCCTGGCCAAACCAGTGGAGACAGAAAGCAGATTGGTGGTTACCAGGGGCTGGGGTGAAAGGGTAACAGGAGTGACTGCCAGTGGCTACCGGGTTTCTGTGTGAAGTAATGAGAATGTTCTAAAATTAGATAGTGGTGATGGTCACGCAACTTTGTGAATATACTAAAAACCACTGAATTGTACACTTTAAAAGGTGAATT
The DNA here is from genome assembly GCA_004363605.1 of Indri indri. Lineage (NCBI taxonomy): Eukaryota > Metazoa > Chordata > Mammalia > Primates > Indriidae > Indri > Indri indri. The sequence continues at coordinate 2,626 of RJWJ010020946.1, read as the reverse complement.
TCATGATAATGTGTATCTCATAAAGCTGTTATAAAAATTCTTAAAAAAATAGAATAGTGCCTGGTACACACTAAGTACCCAATAAAGTTAGCTATTATTAGTAGTACTATTATTGTCATTAATATTATTTGGCCATTTATAGCCTAAGTAAATCCCAAGAAAGTCTTTTTAATAAAAGCCCACAGAATCTAGAAAAGTATTTCTAATTTACATACATGAATTAACATTCATACATTTATTTCCATCCAAATGTCTCAGAAACTAACAGTCTAATTAAGAATCACAATTTCAGTGCTTACACTGGGCTAAAACAGCTGCATGCAATGGATGTCTTCTCAAATCATGATAAGCTTTAGATAAATTCCGATGACTTGATGTTACCCAAGAATTTGAACTGACAGGAGATGTTCGTTTTCCTCTCCAGGAATAAACAGGCAGTCCAAATACAATAAGTAGTTAGATTATATAAAGTACATAATTAAATCTCCAGGCTTGCTGGCCTTCTAATCACATTTTGGGGGATACTTTTTATAAAAAGACAATACAGTAAACAGTAAAATGCTCACCAGTCCCATGCCCTGTGACCCCACCTTGTGCAACAGAAAAACTCCACACCACAGTGAAAAGATCAAAATCAACTCATGTAATAAACCTCTTAAGAGGCAAAAGATTTAATCATTCATGGTTGACTTTTAAGACTATACTGCACATTCAAATGTGTTGGCATCAACTGAGTTTTTATCATCTGAACAGCAATTAAATCCAGTCTTCACTCTTCCTATTGCTAAAGAATATGACAGCAGAGTCTCGGTCTCAAAAGTAGGAGCAGCAAGTGACTACTCAGGATGGCAGAGACACACCACGTTCTGCAGTGGTCTTGAATTTCATTTGAAGCATGAAACTTCCCAATTCCTGCAACAGGGTTTCCTTTGTTGGAGTCCCCTGTCCTTCTACTCCTCATTTCTATCATCAGCCATGTACCTTTGCAGGAAATCAGGAAAAGCTGTGTTGAGGGTTACAACTTCCAGATATTCGCGTCTTAACTTGTCACAGAAAGCAATGCACTTGTTTGCATATATTAAGAAAATATTTATTCATACTTTCAAACTGACCACTCACTTTCAGAAAAATTAAACATCCATTTTATCCATTTTCATTTAGATCAAATAAAACCATTCCCTAAGTTACCCAAGAGCAAAGATTAATACATAGAACAAGCTGCCTTAATACCCAATATGTATACTCCCCCCCCACACACCACAAATCCCCCATAGCTGTGGCCTTAGAAATTTTTGACCAAATGTTTAGCCTGAGTAAAATTCGATAAAGACTTAATTCCCTTTGAGAAACATGTTTACTTCTTTAATCTTACATTATAATCATTGAGGCAGATTATGAAATAACTTTGGGAGAGGAGATATTTTAAGTGCAAAGCTAGAAAGTTTCAGACATAGGACATGGATGATAATTAAAGACCAATTTCAAAATTAGGATCAGTTCCAGAATATTTTCTTTACCAATTCAAGACTGAAACACTGGCTTTGTCCTGAAAGGGTTTATTTTATAATTTAAAAAGTAAATTGCAATAAATACAAATATATAACTGAAAAATCTGGACAAGGCCAGAACAGAGGGGACCAACATTGTAATGCTTTGAAACTGAGTATCATTCAAGAACCCATTTGGCCCGGTATCGTTCACTTGGTTAATGTGGGGATGGAGAAAAATACGTTTTTAGAATCACACTTATGTGTAGGTAGTCTTTAAATACGAAATGAATAAATATTTAAATTCTACAATAAATGAGAAGTGTGGAATAAGAAATCCGTATCTTTATCACTAGCTATATATTTACAATGAGTGTTTCCTGTCCGACTCCTAATCTTTGTCTATTAGAGTTCTTCAGTGTGCAATCTGTAGAAGGCAACAGCTCAGATTACCTTAAAGGAGTCCTGGCTAGCTCAGAATCAGCCTGTCCCAGATCCTCTGCTCCCTGGAAAACTTCACACTTGTGTGCATGAGTATCCGAGAGTACAAGTAGGTGCACATGTGCAAAATGTACTTGTCTAAAGGGGAGGTAATTAGCTTGACAAATAAAGTCTAAAACCGAGAAAATAAATTGCTATTCCCCAACCTGAAAAACACATCTAATGAGAAACTGTTAAGCCCACTATGAAAAGGCAGCAGCTGTAAACCCAACTCCTCCTACGTCATGCTCCAAGCATCTGGCTGTTCCGTTAATCATCCCTCCATGTTTGCACAGTTAAATGCAGCCTTCTGAGTTAGCTTTACTTTCTAGTTAGAGGCCAGAATACACAGAATAATAAAGAGCTCCTTATCGCTATACTGTATCCAAACTGCCTCATTCTACACTTATGAGAAGGTACCCACATGATAATATGTATTAGTGACCTCCCGATCTAAATTTCTGGGGTTTTCTATTTGAATAAGCTCCAGCATTGGACCAATGAGAATTTCAGTTGAAGGCATATTCAGAGCCAAGAAGTAAGATTAAAAACTAGAGTGCCAACCCAGGTGCTGTTAAGCATGGCAGAAAAGTGACTATACAAAAAGAATAAAAAGGCTGATTCTTTAGATGACTTTTGCTTTTTTTTTTTTTTTTTTT